>JAVJIF010013534.1:0-70000 GCA_038442645.1 Agave tequilana
GGCCCATATTTATAGTACACGTTGGGTTTGGCCCATACTTTTTCGGCCCTTCTTTCAAAGTTTTTGCCCGTAGGGCCGTATTGTTCAAATAAATTTGATCTATAATTTTGCTCTTAACATTATTTTTTTTTAATTACAGTCACTAAGTTGGAGAGCTAAATTGAATAATATCTTGAAAGGAAGAGATTTTATGGAGACAAAGATCAAGAGTTCATTGGTCGAAAGAAGGGGATACCATACAAGCTATTTTCATAAGACTGCTAATGGTAGGAGGAGGACTAATAGTCTTGTGTCTATTCAGCCAAGAGACAATACACTTGAGCAACAAACTAAAATGGATCAGCCTTTTTTTAATATTACAATTCTATTTTTGGAGGACAGTACTCATAGAATTAATTGAAATGGACAGAGTTGTATCCAGCAGAGAATTGGAATTCGAAGAGCTAGATGGTTGTTTCAGCAAAGAAGAGATTTTGTTTCGCCGTAAAAGCGTAAAAGTCTGTAATTCGTAAATGACTTACAACCCAATTACAACTACGGCGTTTGTTTGGACTGAAATTTGTAAAAGACTTAGGCAACTCAACTACCACTCACTTGCAACCTAATTACCACTACTTACAGCCCAGTTATAGTTAATTTTGTGGCATGCAATTTGTATTATTTTTTTTTATTTAATATTAAATTTGTTTAATATTTAACATTTTTAATATTTATTTGCAATATTAAAACTTTTTAATCTCAAATAGTTAATTTTGTGATCAATTTGTTCACTTACGACTTACACATTACGACAACCAACACCGTAAATACAATACACTTTCTCACTTACAACTTTATAATACCAACCAAATACTGTAAAACTTACATGCATGTAACTTATTTATAACTGTAAAAGACTTTACCAATTATCACTTATGAATTACGGCCAGTTACGACAACCAAACAGGCTAAGAAGGCACAGTTTGATATGGCTGGATACAAATCTCCAGGTCCTGCTATTTTTCATCAAGAATTTTGGGACTTGCTTAAAGATGATATCAGATGTTGTTTGATGAATTTTATAATGGTATTCTGGAAATAGACAGATTGAATTATGCTCATGTGGTTTTGATTCCTAAGGTTGAAAGAGCAAATAGAGTTAACCAATTCAGACCAATCATGATGTCAGATGTCATATATAAATTGTTACAAAAATCTTGACTAATATACTAAATGCTAAGTTGGATGGGCTGATTAATGAAGTGCAGATAGACTTTTATTAAGGGAGATATATTATGGACAGCATTGCAACAGCTCAAGAAATCATTTCCAGCTGTTTCAGGGAAAATATCAAGAGTGTATGCTTCTTAAATTTAATTTTGCTAAAACTTATGACATGCTAGGTTGGAACTTTATTTTGGAAGTTATGAGAGCTAGAAAGTCTGGGGATAAATGGATTGCTTGGATAGATAAATGTTTACAGTATGCTGATGATGATACCTTATTATTTTGTAAAAGTGAAGAGTTACATTAGCAATTTGAAGCTATTGTTGTATGGTTTTGAACTGGCTTTTGGTTTAAAGATAAACTTTGATGAGAGTTTTTGTGCTTGTATTGGAAAATAATGATGAGCTACAAGTTAAATTAGCTCAGATACATAATTGTGTCTGGTTCATATCCCTATTAATTACTTGGAATTTCTTTGAGGCCTGGGAAGTTACATCATGAGGATTGGCAACATTTATTAAATAAGTTGACAGAAGATTGGCAGGATGGAAAAGAGAGTACATTATTCCAAGGAGGAGGGTTGGTTTTAATTAATTCTGTCCTTTCAGCTATGCCATTATATATGATGTCATTTTATAAGCTTCTTGTTTGGGTAAGAAATCAAATGGATAAGATGAGGAGGAATTTCTTGTGGAAGGGGAGACTATCTTTGCAACATGTTTAGTAAATTGGACAAAAGTGTGTTTGCCAAAGAATCAAAAAGGGTTGGGAGTTCATTCTTTGCAGGTTATGAATGAGGCTTTTATTGGGTAAATGGCTTTGGAGATTCTTGCAACGGCCAGATTTGTTATGGAGCCAGTTGATACACCATCTACACTATAGAGTGGATTGTATTATCAGACAAAAGACTAGGAAAGTGTCCCACTTTTGGCAGGAAATTTGTAAGTTCATGGATTCTTTTCAATGCGGCACTAGCGTTAAACTGGAGTATAATGCACTGCAAAACAAAGAGAATAAATATGTTAGTCTCTGATAAAAAGAGAAGAAAAAAGTGCTTAAGTCATAGCTTCGCTCGGAGAGCGAGACTAATCCAGACTTAGCTTCGCTCCTCGAGAGAAGCTGACTTCGCTCCTCAAGAGAAACTCACTTTGCTCCAAGACGAAGATTCGCATAGAGGCAGAATGCCAAAAGCCCTAAGGGATAGCTTCGCTGGAAACCTTAAAGGCACTTGTGCCTAAGGAGTTCAAAAGACTCAGTCCTGCAGTCAGCCTCGCTATGAAGCTCAGTTTTGCATTTCGCCAAGAAGCAGAATATGAAAAGTCCCCAAGAGTTAGCTTCGCATGAAAGCTTGAGGAAGAAACCCTTCGGTTTCTAAACTTTGATTAACGAAGTTAAAAGGGAATAACTCCCCTGAAATTCGATAGAATCGAAACTAAGGGAGTTTGACTCCCTAAGATCATCAGATTACGGTGAATATCAATGAATTCACCAGTAAAATAGCCAAAATTTGACTTCAAAAGAGATTAAAAATCTGACAAAAGAAAATCCCTACCAGGGATAGGTCTCTCGATGACTGGAGGCGGCGGCGCCACCGAAGCAGAGGTCGCGACCTCTTTACCAGGGCATTGCTTGGGTGCCATTAGAACTTGTGAAGGTTCTTGAAGATCCTGAGCAAAGAAGAAGAGAGATTTTTTATCTCTGAAAGTTCTGAAAAAACTCGAAAGAGAGAGAAGTTAGCTTCTCTAAAAATTCAGCCAAGTTGGCTTTTATAGACACTCGTGTCTCTTTCGCCTCCTCAAAGGAGTGCAAGCTGTCACTTTGAATTTAAATCGAAGTGGCGGTAGGAGGTTCGAAAACATAAAATAGTGAAGCTGATTAATTTCACTCAGATGCCATCTTGAGCTTCACACAAAGCTCTATTCTTAGCTCTACCGTAAGCTCATTATTAGCTTCACAGGAAGCTTTGTTAGCTCCGATGATAGCTTATATTTTAGCTCCTCTGAGAGCTTATCTTTAGCTTCGCCTGAAACTTTATTTTAGCTCCGCTGAGAGCTCATCCTTAGCTTCGCCTGAAGCTTCATCTAGCTTCACTAAGAGCTAATTTTTCATGGAGATCCAAGGTTAAACTAATGGGCTTTCCTGACTTAAGCAATGTTAAAATTTAGGTCTCATACTTTAGGCTCAAAGTATTTCAGAATCTGTATCAATTCATTATAGGTTCACAAAAAACGTTGAAGGGGTTTTGTTGATAGTCTGAAAAGACGAACTCTAAAACAACTCTGTAACCGATCCGAACGATGTCTAATTTGTCGATTCTTTTTAAAAATTAAGCCACAGGTAAAATAAAGATCTGTTCATCCCTGATGGACAAATCAATGACATGGACTCCACTTATCCAGTGAAGCAGACAATGAGTCAAGCATTTGCCTTCTAAAGAAGCTTAAAGAGGCTAACTCCTAGCTTCGCCGCAAGCTCAGTATTAACTTCGCAGCAAGCTATCAACAGCTTCGCTGTGAGCTCATTTCTTAGCTTCACTTGAAGATTTGCATAACTCTGTTAAGAGCTTAATGCCAACTTCGCAGCAGGCTCAGCAGCTCCGTTGTGGGCTTAGCTTCGCATGAAGCTTTCTTTTTAGCTCCGATGTGAGTTAGCTCCGCTGTAAGCTCATATGGTCATTTTTAACCATTTAAATCTCAGTACGAGATTAATGTGATCATTATCACATTTTAGGTAGTTATTTTCCTTGATCCAATCACTCCTCGATCAGTTGGAGAGGATCAAGAGAAATATCTTAAATAAAGGCGAAAATCAAAAGATTGTTATAACAACCCTAAGCCAGCTTGCCTTAACTTCGCCAGCATATGCTTACTTCGCAGAAGCTATGTTTAGCTTTACAATGAAGCTACTCTAGTTTCGTAGTGAAAATAGACTCTGCTGATTTTTATGGAGTAATTAAACCCTATTTAGCCCATTGCTAGGTAGACTCGGGGCTGGATTTTGGTGGGAGAACGGAATAAGGCAGGAGACTTTTAGCTGAAAATTTAGAAGAAGACTGATCTTCTTAGAGAGAGATTTCACAAGAGATTACTCTTTTAGCTTCCAAATTTTTCTCAGAGAACTTTATTTCTCTTTTAGGGTGCTAATACCCTTACGATCTTCTTTTTCTCAAAGGATTTCCGAAACCAGGTAAGAAGGGAACCCTTAGGTAGAAAACTCGAAGACTCGATCAATCACATCATCAATGGAACAATATGGTCGCGCGCTGACCAGACTTCTACCAGCACACTTCTCCAAACACTCTAGAAGAGAATTCTTGTAATTTTCTTTTGTTACTTGTAAATCTCTTCGAATTTTGTAAAGTTTTCCTCACACTTCAAATCAATTGAAAACAGGTCCAACAACCAACTCTAGTTGCAACTGTTGTAATTAACATTAAGCAATATGTTCGCCCGTTCTATGACATCTTTTGAGGATAATTCAATACCCTGGGTAATGGGTCTCTCGGACTAGGATGTCGGACGCTCTCACAGTTACCCTCTTCTACGGCATCCCAAGGATCGGAGACCTGGACGATGGTGGAGCTCCACCCATGGTCGCTATCAAGGAGATTACAATCCAACTTACCCCAGCTTCCCTGTGGATTAAAAGAGCGAGTCTTCAGCGAAAGCGTTGAAATCCTCCAAACTGTATGAGGAAGCGAAAAAAATGAATACAGAGAGCTTCATAGCCCAGGATCACCCGCCACACACCTGATATCAACTGAGTGGGGGCAATATTATAGAATTTCCACATATACAGAACAAAGTCAGTCAGTGGTAATTGCACACCCAATGCCAGAATCTGTGAATGGAAGTACACACTACTATTAGGAAGAGAAGTCTTACAGTTTGTTCCAGGGCGGCACCACTCCACTTTCATACCAGAAGATAAAAGGACCATGATGCCTCTCCAGATACTCATCAGCTTCCTCCTGGCTATGAAGTATGGACGTCCTAGGGTTGAAGTCCAACATTATTCTTGCCCTGTGGGCCGACATTCACCTCTTCTCGTCAGCAACAACCATTGTCCCTTGACCTGCTATTTCAAAAATCTAATCCAGGATTAATCAGATGATGAAGAGTTGGATCACGAATTTGGGGCAAAAGGAGAAGAAAATTTTGGGTGTTTTGAAAACTAGGGTTTTGGAAGAAGCCGCCCAAATCCTTCCCCCGATTTATTCATTGAAAGGAAACATTATCGCAATGATAGTCTGTCGAATCGAGCCATCGCGACAGTTCTCGATTCAAATCGAACCATCGCACGGATCCCAAGAAACTCTATCAGCCAAACGGCAGTTACCTTTCTTCTGCGCGTGCCTATCGAATGCTTGATTTGACAACTGGCCATATAGAGTAAGGACAACATTAAATGGGCAAGATTCGAAAAGATATGCCAATTACTTTTCTCTGACTACAAAAAGACAAGCCAGACCCTAATTGAAGGATCAAGTCGATCATGCTTTTCCCTTTCTCCGATCGCAGGCATCAAAATAGAAAATAAAGTGAGTGGCATCTATAGTGGTCGATTTTCAACGTATATTAAAATCACGCCACGTGTCCTGCTGCTCGGTACCGACCTTAGCGGCCAAGTCACCTTTCTGTTGGCAAGCCTAGCATGCCTGCGAGCCCAACATAGGTCCAAAGAGAGAGTCTCAGGTCTTGTCCCGAGCCTGCATCACACTGGAGCCATTTATCCGGAACCTTAAATCAACCGGAGCTGCGTAGTTCTCCAGAGGTCACATTCACCAATACAAATATTATCTCCGGAATTGCTCTCGACTCCGACCCGAAGATCCTCCAAAGCCCATTGCTCCTACTCTACTCATAGTTGGATGCTATGATTCCCATGATTCGTGGCTCCAACTATGCTATCAGATCATTCCCATATTCAAAACGTTACAAAGCCTCTATATCAATGCGGGCTATCATGAATAGTGACAGATATCTCTTCATGACTATCCCAACAATCAAGCGGCATAGTCTAGGCAGTTAAAAGAATTTTATAACGTGTAGATTATGCAGTTATGGAGATTCAAAATATTCGCACCAACGATGACAGTCCAAACAGGTATAAATACACCCCCATCTCCATCAAGAGAGAGATTATTTTCTGCTTACTACTAAAAACAACACACACAAGTATTCTTTGCCTTTTCAAATAAGGATACTTATTCTCACACCCGAGAGTTTTCGGCCGGCACTACACCGATGCTCCTAATCTGAAAGGTGTTCATCTTTTTGTATTTTTGGCAGGATCAATCGGGAGCGTCCAACCGTCTGTGACGGAAAATCCCCACCACACTCATGAATTGGATATTCATGATCTTCCTTTAGATATAGATGAACTGTGGTTGAATTGGAGACAATTATGGTTAGGAAGTGGGATATAAGTGTGATGGCAGTTTGTTGGATGGTTTTGAAACCAGAGCAATAACAGAATATTTTTTCAGAAATTGAGAACTAGTTCTGCTCTCATTTTTGGTTAATGAATTTGCCAAAGAAACAGTAGAGGATCTTTGTTAAAGGAAGATGCAAAAGAGCTGCAGGAAGAAGAGCAATGGCATAGCAGGCACCAGTCTTACTACTGCAGATGGTGGAGAGGTGGTGGATGCAGACATTAATCATAGAGAAGCAGAAGCCATAGCTGTGCAGCCTATCCAAGTCCAGATCTCTCAAGGCACAGAAGTCATTGTGTTTGGATTTAAAGGTAGCAGGAGCTGAAGTGATTGGTAGATTCTCCTTGGGAGTTTTTTTGTACAGCTCAATGTTTTTAGTTATAAACTTGTTAATTTTGAGCAGCAGTTTGTTTCTTTTGGTTTGTAGTAGGATGTAGTTTTTTGAGGAGGTGATGGCATGTAACTGTTGTTATGTGTGATGGTGTAGTGATCTCATCTTTGCTGCGGGAGGTGAGATGGTAGTTGTATGCACAACAGAACTTGTTTTGGTCTCATCCATTATTGGATGTTGATCCTTTGTCTGAAAGGAAATATGGTAGGCTGGGGTATCACACTGATGTCCCATTTCTTTACTCCAAAAAAAAAAAAATTAAATTCATATTTATTTTTCAAGGAATTAGGAAAGGGGGAAAAAAATACTTCATCATTTAGAATGGAAAATTTTGATCTTTGAGTTTTTTTCCCTTTCTTACTCTGAATTATAATTAGGAGCTTTGTCCTGCAGCGCTGGAGAGTGTGGGGATGAAGATAGGTGAGCATCGGCGATCTTCTAGCACTCCGATGACGGAGGTCAACTTCAAGCGCTCCGGTGCCGGCGAGGGCGAATCGACAACGAGTTCTCTTGACGTGGCTTTGAAAATGGCGGTCAACGGACCTTCAGCGACGGTGGTCGCGAGGGAGGACTTCGGTGACAAGCGCCACGCCGACGGCGAGGATGGAACTGCCGCCGCAAAACACTCTGTCAGTGTCCACGTCGGAGGGGACAGATGGGAGGGGGACTGGTAGCGGAGATTACGGAGATCACGGCGCCGTCGGATGCGGTGATCGAGGGGCAACGATTTCAAATTTGAAAGGAGTCGCTGCGGGGGCTGGTTGTTGGTCGGTCAAGGTTATGGGGACCCGCCCGGATTCGTTTCGGGAGGGATGGAGCTAGAGAGAGTAGTGGGCCTTCGTGGGCTTCGGGTGAGAACATGACTCTGCTAGTGGGCCTTTGGAAATTGATAATAATTCAATTCTTGTGTTATTGGGATGAACTTAGCCCAAAATCATGAGAAGCCTGGCCCAGCGACGCAGAGACTCAATTAGTCCTCATGTAAAAAGGGTCTGATTCCCTTACTGGATGTGGACTCTTTTTTGGTCAAGAAAAACCCGGACAGAAAAACAAGGACAAGTGACGGACTTAAGAAATCTATTAAGGTCAATAGGCTCAATACTTGAAAACACAACTTGGAGAGGGGACAATATGGAATGTAACATGGAGATGTGGTTATAAATTGGCCCCAATTTTATAGCGGACAATAGAGTGGTAGTAAGGAAAGGATAAGAGAGAATAATAAATAAATAAAAGGGTAAATAATAAATAAATAGAAGGAGGAGGATAGAGTCGTGTCGCCGGCAAGATGGTGGAGCTTCTTGGCGCCAACAAAGTCGACGAGGAGGTTGAGGGAGAGGATGTTCTTGAGGCTGAAGAGGAGAAACAGACGAGGATGGAGGACATGGCGGAGTTGTTGAGGGCGAGGACGGTGAGGTGACGGTTGATCTCGAAGGCGAGGTTGAAGGTGGAGAACTCTGGGTGCTCTGCAAGAATGGCAGAGGCGAGTTATGTCACCGTCAGATAGAGGAACAATAAGGAAGAGAAGCTATCTCACTGTTCACCACTGTAATGGCGAAAGGGGGAGAGAAGGGACGATGCCCCCCCCCCCCCCCCCCCCCCCCCCCCCCCCCCCGGCTGACGATGGCGAGGAGGAGGGGCGAGGAGGGAGGGGAGGCTCATCCCTCCTCCCTCCTCATCACCTGATTTGATAGCAGCGAGAAGGAGGGAAGAGTGAGGGGAGAGGGCGGGTCCTGCCTCTCTTATTTAATTTTTTCAGAATTAATTACATAGTCAATTGTTTAATTGATATTTATTATTTAATTAATATTTAAATTATAATTAATTATGAAAATTAAAAAACATAGTTTATTTGCTGAACAAAGGGTTTAAATGTCATGCACGTGCTACCCTTAACGGCAAACTCAACACCATCAGCACCCGTGGGTCAAAGTGTAGGTTTTTGTAGTGTAAGGAGTTTTTGTGCAACAACCCCATAGTAAAAGGGGTTTGCGCAATTTACCTAGAAGGTGCTCGTTCCTGACTCAGATCTCTTATTATGCCTTTATTTGGAAGCTGAAAAGTGAGAGCAGAAAATTCAACTAAAAAGTCTCCTTTTACAAGCCAAAGAACTTGATGAAGCCAGAGGCTTTGGAATGAAAGGAGCGCACGAGACTTCAGCAAAGTCCTGGCCTTCATCACAGTTCGTTCTAATTTCTTTCTGTTTTTCAAATTCCTTTCACTTTCCTACTTTATACAGCCGAAAAATTCGAAGCTTTTCCTTTTATTTTTCATTCTGCTTAATGAATTGATACCCATTACGCATAACAAACACATTCTGAATGAATGCTCAGTTGGAGCCCAAGCACTATGCATTTCAATAGTAACTGAAAGGCCAGCCTTTTTTGCTGAAAGCAAATGAGTGCGATGCATGCACATTGCACATTGTGCACAGGCCCAATTGCTACACATAATTCACTGCTTCTGTTGGATGTGCCAGCTGAGATGCCATCCACCAAACTAATATCAACAGCATGTGCATCAGATTCCAATTCTTCAGCTCTTAGTTAGGCACGTGCACACATATGTGCCAACTCCCAACTCTTCTTCTCGGTGTGGACATGATCTTGAGCCGACCAAACCAACACACCCTCACATAAACTCACTGAGTTGTTGTAAACGTACATAAAAGATTTGACTAAGTCTTTATATATATATATATTTTGTAAAGTCTAAGTTTAAAAAAACATTTTGAAACAAAATTTCAAAATTTCAAAATGTTTTTTTAAACTTAGACTTTACAAAATAGAATTTCTTTTTTTTTTTTTACAAACAAGTTCTACATTTTGGTTATGTGTTGATCCAGTATCACACATGCTTTTATCTTCAAATATATTCGTGAAGTATGTTCTGTAAAAAGAATTTATAGTATGTTGTGGAAAAATCAAAATGTAATTCAGAACTTTCAAAAATACTGTTTTTGACCTCTCGGTCGACCGCTGGTAGAGCAGATTTGCTCTACCGGTTGACCGCCTGGTCCACCGTTTATGCACGGTCTACGCAAGAGGAAGCATGTGCACACCGTTGACCAACGGGTCGACCGTGTGCTTTGGCTCACTAATTTTGCCTAGTGACGGTCGACCGACAAGTCGACTGTGTGCTTCGGGTCCAGCAGGAGTCTACTGACGACCTAGATTTTAATCTTTCCAAATAATATGATTAACTTTAATAGTGTGGATATCCGATTTAATTTGCCTAACATTGAATTTAAATGACAGAGTGTGAATCTCTTGAAAATAGTCAATACTATAATTTATCAGACATTGTTATAGACATTTCATAAGGAGAACTAAGCTACTATCAATAGCATTTAAGATGTGAATATTGTCACCCGAATCTAAAGATGGGCAACTGTAAAAATAATCCATGCGAGGATTCCTCCATGGCAAAAAAAAAAAAAAAAAAAACCTAGAAACCCAAAGATTTAACCTCATCTCTATTCCTCACTCTCTCTATTTCTCTCCCCTTCTTTTCCTCTCTTCTCCTTCTCTCTCCCCCCCTTGGGCCCAGATCCGCGTGCGCGCAGGCCTGCAGCGGCCGGCCGAAGATCGGAGTGAGAAGGTGAGTGAGTTTCTTCTTTCTTTTTCTCATTTTTCAAGTATCCATCTCTTGTGATTAATAGATCTTGATCTCTTGATTTTTAATGGACTTTCCCTTGATCTATTCATCCAAATTTTCTTTGAAGTTTCATGACCTATTAAAGTATGTAGTGGTCTAATTTTGATCTTGAGATTAATGTGTTAATTCAATTGCATATAATGGATGGATATAAATGTTGTATTGTAGGGCATATCATGTAGTGAGGGAGATCTCTTTCCTTTTGACCTAAATTCACTTTCTAAATTTTCAATTTCAACAAATTCTCATCTTGGGTTAAGATTCCATGATTTATTCTTCAAGCATACCTAGATCTGAATTTAGGTGTTGGTTTCTTGAATAGATGAATTGGTTCTCATTTATTGAACTCAAGTTCTTTCCCACCTTGATGTTTCATGTGTTCATTTTTTGTGGCTTAGATTGAATGGATGATAAAAATCCCATCTTGGTTCTTGGATTGCATAATAGAAATCGATAGATGTGTATGTTGGTGGTTTACTTAAAGATGTCTTCATGTAAAACTCTAGCATGGTATAAACCACTTGCTATTATTGTCCCTTGTGTACAATTGACTACAAATCATATGAACTACATAACGTTAGGTATGAGCTCAATCTACAAAAATTGATTTAAAAGGATTAAATCACTAATTTTATTATGACATAGAAGAGGCAATGGAGTGGGTGTTTTCATGAAAATCTCTAAATTCATCGGAGGTAGTTGAAAAAGACTGATTCTTGTTGATATAGAAAATGCCCCACAAACCCTTCATATGTAGGACTTGACTTCAAGTTCATTATTTACAAAGTTAAGTTTGTCCCGGGATATCTAAAAGAGAAATTTTGAGAACACGAAAGTCTCTCAATTAAACCAAGCTCTCCCTTCATTAAAATTTTGTATACAAAAAAAATGAGATTGTACCCTGAATGTCTACACCATTGATTGATGCTCTAAAAAAGTTTAAGAGATAGAAGAGATGATAAAATCTCATGATCTTTTAATGAAAGATTTAATTAAGTTATATATGAAAGTTTGCAATTTGCAAAATATAAGTCATGGAAGCCTTAAAGGATATCTTGGCCCTGAAGGGAAGAGATAGTAGGTTGGAACTCTCCCATTACTCATTTTGACTATTCATTGTTAATTTAACAACATTTTCTAACTTTTTCCCAAGCTACCAATTTTCTGAGGAACTCTATTAAGTAACAAGAGCAATCACGAATACATTAAGAGTGGGTTTAATACATAACTCAAGTGTAGTCTAATTCCTTTTTACTTGCTTTGATACCTATTTGATAAGGTAACTATTTGGGTATGTCATATCAGTCCGTAAATTCACATTATCCTTCAATTTTTTTGATCATATGTACTTGAACTCCTTCTAGGCCTTTGGACTATATTGCAGTAGCGTTGTATGCATCATATGTACTAGGAAACGAAATACTCAACTGACTCCTACATCATCACTATTTTACCTCCTAAATCGAGATTGTGTATTTAAAGTCACGAATAATACACCTTAAAATGTGAGTATGGTATGTGAAGCTTGAAAAAAATGAAACTTTGACTGTAGGAAAACTTCTATAGCGAAATAATTCAATGGCTATCCAAAGAGTGGGGAAGACCTGAATTGTACATAGAGTAGTTGAGAAATTATCGAAGACTGTTGATCAGGCTATGGGCAAGTAACCCATGTTTATCGTTCTTAAGGATCTTTTACGCATTAATTAATAAATTCTAGTAAGTGTTGGCTATGTTCCCTCTTACCGTCGCCATTCGATTTTATCACAAATAATTACATTGCGAGTTGATGAAGTCTTTTTAATATTTTCCACCTTGATTCCGTATACTGCATTAGACTGAGTTATCCATGTCACAAAGTAATGATATGATTTTTCACAAGTAGGATGAAAAGATTTTGTGATGTTTCATTTAAATGGATAATCAAGTTAGCTCATGAACGATTAAAGGCCGTAAGATGTAAATTTGGGTTTAGAAGTTAAGTATTCATTTGTGACTATGAATACAACGATTAGAAATTAAGAAAGATGAGGCAAAACTGCATTCGATAGTAAAATGCATATGAGTTAATCTTGTATATGCTAACTTAATTAAGTACCCTCATATTCTAACCTTAGACATCTAAGCCCCTTCTCAATTTTGCATGTAAAAAGGGGTCAGTTAGTTAGTGCAAGAATAAGAAGTAAATATGATAGCACAATTAGTGAAAACTATACTAGTATACAAGTAAAAAATTTAAACTTCCAAATGTACTAACTAGATGTGATTATGGTCAAGTGAATAAGCCTGAAGTTCTAAATGTAACCAAGTCATATGGAATTAGAATGACTAATGGGATTGTATATGGATGATTGCCACAAATAACAGCCAATACATAATTACTCGAACCTAATATGTGGGCTGGTGATAATAACACTTAACCACCTTAAAGTAGAACGGAAGAACCAGTTAACTCTTGATAAACTCGAAAACCGATATGAAATTTGATAATCATTTACACTTGCATACTGAACTTAAATCATTAAGTATTATACCTTGTGACTACGCGTAAAAATTTTGATAAAAGAAATGAGAATGTTGTTTGAGTATAACTATTGAGCAATCATCTATAGTGAACAATTAGAGTAAGTCGAAAACCTGGTTGGCGGACTAATCAACTCTATTAGTTAAATAATAAGATGTATGAAGGGTGGAGTACAATTAACTACAAGACTTACTCGTACAAATTAGGAATTTATGTATTAAAAGTGTAATCAATGGTTAGATGAAATATTAAACGATTGACATTGATAATATTTTGTGTGTAAAATGATTGTTGCATATGAATGATGCTGAAGTATGAATGTGATTAAGTGTAACATGAGGTATACAGTTATACATGCTCATACATATACACCTCTATTTGGATGCGCAGTTGCTGATAATATGAATGAGAACTCAATTCATATGAATGAGATACGTAAATCACTTTACTGTTGACTTACAACTCATGTATGAATGTATAACCAGTAAATCCTATACATCTTATTAATAATAGAATTACTAAATAAGAAGATGAACTATAACTTACATTCACATGCGCACATTCAGTGAACCACATACATTCTCCAGTAATAGAAGTGATAAGTTGAGAATCAAACTATAATAAATGGTCAAATTATTGTAATATGATGAAGTGATTGTTATCTGAGTGTATGTATACACATGCATTGAACCACATGAAGTACTTCGATAATAGAGCTGATGAGCTACAAAGTAAAGCATAGTGTTTAATTGATATTCATATTGTTACTACACTGGTTGTTATCTGCGTGTAAATATAAGCATGTCTTTCGCTTTCTTTCTCATTGGAGGAAGGGATCGGGAGGGAGCCGGTAGAAGGGGGAAGACGGTGTTATTGCATTATATACGTATATATACTTTGGAGGAAGAGGCCGGGCGGGAGCCGGTAGGAGGGGGAAGACGATGTTATTGTTATATGATGTTTATACACACACACACACACAGTGTGTGTGTGTGTGTGTGTGTGTGTGTGTGTAAGAGAAAGGGGCCGGGCGGGAGCCGGTAGGAGGGAAGACGGTGTCATTATATTATATATGTTTATATAAGGAGGAAGGGGCCGGGCGAGAGCTGGCAGGACAGGGAAGGCGGAGATTTATCACACTTCACGTGTGAATTGCACACACATATGAACAATGTATAATACATATCACATTAAATATGGCATGTGAATGTTGTGAAGTGTAATGTGATATTGTGATATGTGAAGCGTGATAAGATTACATGATATAAAAGCATATTTTGTGATGCATGTATTATCTAAATGCATAAACTATATATAAAATAGTGAGAGCGTGATTGGTGCGCCTGTGTATGATATATGAAATACGTATGTGATACATACTATGAATACATAAGAAGAGTTTGATAATAAAGTATAATTGCGGAGCTAATATTTCACTGAACTTATAAACCCTGTAACATGTGGCATAGAATACGGAAAATATCATAAGAAATCAATGACTAGAGAGTCAGACCGTCCCCGAAGATTATGGAGCCCGATTATTTTATCATATGTTATTGATTCTCTGTTTCTCTTATTCATCCAGATCTACTCTATTACTCGAAAAATCATGCTTATTATCGATTATATTCACCATTCTCTGATTTGCTTCTGTCTATACTTACTGAGCTATTAAGCTCACCCCTCTCAGTTTCATGTTTTCAGGTCACGTCATGGTGGACGACCAACTTTAGGTTTATGCATTTTATAGAAAATTTTGCTAATAATGAATGTATTGAGGATGTAATTTAGTTCTTGTTGTATATGTTCATTATCCTATTTGATGTATACTTATAGCAAGTGTTAGTATTGTTAGGTGGATAGTCTTGTTGGCCCAATGGCCTTCCACTCTAGTTTTGATGATGATCAACACTCATGAAGTTATGATTTCTAATGATCTTGTGTTTAATTAGTGACAGATTCTTTATCAAGATCTTAGTAGGTGCAAAGCTCAACAAAGGATAAATTGTCAAGATTTAGAGCTTGCATGATGTGATCCAAGGAGCTTTTGGATCAAGCTTGGACCAAGTCAAGAAGATGAGAAGCCTTCAAGGGAAGACTTCAAGGAGTTGAAGACTTGTGTCTAGGTATAAGATTTGTATTTTTGTTTTAGTAAAAATGTAAAGGATAGATAGTTGGTGGATTGCTTAAGTCTATTTCACACACACACTCTTGATAGAACTCTTGATTTAATTGATTTCATAAAAGATTTCTTTTTAGAAAAGAATTTTTATTTAGTAAAAGATTTTCTTTGAGACAAAATATAAACTTTGGTTTTTGGTATTTCTATCATATATATCTTTTCAAACCATAACCAAGTTTAGAGCTTTATGATCAAAAACATAGATATTTTATTATGATTGTGTAGTGGATCATATCCATACACACTATGCTTTATAAGTTCAAAATATCTTGTTTTTGTATTTTGTGAAGTTATGGAAAAACAAGCCTTAGAAAGACATGTTTTTAGAAAAACAGTTTTTATTGTGATTAAAACTATTTTTTTAGATTTACTGTGAATTTATGGATTTTTATTGAGTGAAAAGACCTATTTTCAAATCCCGTATCTGTGCAGAACTGTGCAAACTGTTTCAGGCTTCAGCGGTCGACCGGACCGGTCGACCGGTCTGAAGTCGGTCGACCGGATCAGTCGACCGACGTGCACAGACGTGCACGCCTTGGTGCACTGGAGGACGGTCGACCGGGTCGGTCGACCGCTTCGGAGAGCTTTGCTCTCTGAAAATATCGGCCGACCGGTCCGGTCGACCGACAGAGAGATTACTCTCTGCTCCAGTGGGTCGGTCGACCGAGCCGGTCGACCGGAGGCTCCAACGGTCGGATTTTTGACCGTTGGCGGTCGACCGGGCCGGTCGACCGGTAGCACTGACAGAGCCCCAACGGCTCTATTTTCTGACAGCCTATAAAAGGGGGTCTTGTCAACTGTTTTTAGTAGAAGATTTTGGAGACCTTTGAGCTAGTTTTTTCAACTGATTTCAGAAGTTCTCTCCACATAATTGAGTGCAAATACTTCCCATCTTAAAGGGAGTTTTTATCAAGAGAGTGTTTTAGTGATTCTTTGAGATTTTCACCATAGTCTTTCCTTGCTTTTCTCACACCACACTTGAGCTATCCATTGCTAGATATTCCTATAGGTGTGTTGTAGTGAGAGTGCTCTTTAGGTGATCAAGTGTTGTGATCATCAAAGAGATTTTTCTTTGTTCTTTGAGGATACGGGCAAGTGTGCTCGTTGGTGGTTGAGTTCGGTTGTGAACTCTTTGGTTTGAGGTGCGGCCTCGGCGAGTCGGTGGACTTGCGTGTGTACGGGACTTGGGAGTCCGAGGGCTTGTAGGTGTTGCGGCACCGGGGAGAGATCCATTGGGATCTTGCATAGTGGAAATCCTTCGTGTGTCGAAGGCGGGGATGTAGAGCAAGTGTGCTCGAACCTCGAAACATACCCTTGTGTTTGCGATTGCTCACTCTTGCTCTCTTTCTCACTTAGTCTCTTTTATATCTTGCATTACTTACATTGTCTTTACTTTACATGCTTGATATACCCTTGTGCTTATATTGTTATATACTTGCGTGGGATTGCTTGTTAACACTAGTATTCAACCAAGAGAGCCAACGCGGCACCTCAACCCATTCAAGGGGAATCTAGAGGAGCTTGTCCAGAGCCTCGCAAGGGGAATTCGGCAACACTCTTGAGTTATACATAAGTGTTTAATTAAAAGAAGTTTTAATTGGTCATAATTGTTTTAACTTCCGCATTATTTGTTCATAAGTGATCATTAGATTAGCCAACACCTATTCACCCCCCCTCTAGGTGTTATTTCAATTGGTATCAGAGCCAAGTGCTCTTGATATTGGGTCTAACAACCTAGAGTTAAAGATCCTCCTTTAGGCTAATCACAATATTTTGTACACACACCATGGACTTCATGTCACCACCCACCTTTGACACTCTTAACATCCAAATTTGGAAGGTTAAGATGTCTTTGTTCCTCAAAGGACTTGGCCTTAGTGTATATCTTGCCACAACTAATAAAGAATATTGCTTAAATGGTAAGAACATTGAGGCTAATGCAAAAGCCCTTCATGCTTTAAAGTCAACCCTAAATGATGATTATTTATCTAGGGTTTCTAATGTTGAATCGGCTTTTGTAGCTTGGAACATCATCACCTCCCTTAGCGAAAAGGACTTATACTATGCGGGGAGCGATTCGGACGTTGGAAGCGACATCTCCAACGTATGCTATATGGTCCAAGGGGATAACCCCCTTGAGGTAAACTCCGAATCCGATGATGATAGTATGTCATATGATGAGCTCTCTACATTTTGTCATTATTGCTTGAGAGACATGACATAATTAAGAAAGAAAATAAAAATTTGAAAAAGGACATTGCATGCATGCATAAGGAACAAGATTCATTTAGAAGTAACATTGCATGTTTAGAAAAAGATAACAAGAATTTGAAAAAGAATTTTGATGCCATGCTTAATTATAAAGATTCATTAGAAAATAAAATGGCATGCTTAGAAAAAGAAAATAAAGATTTGAAAAATAAGATTGATTTGGTGGAAAAACAAAAAGAAGTTGTTTTTCATGAAAATAAATCTTTAAAAGAAAAATTTGTGAAAAAGAAAAGGAAAATGTTTGTAAAAAGAAAAAGAAAATTGTTCATATATCTCATCATGCTTCTCATGCACACATTGATAAAAATGAGATTAAAAATTTGAAAATAAAATTGATAATTTGAGCTCTAATTTGAGCTCATGTGCATTCAATCATACTAGATTGGAATCCTTGTTTCAAAAGAAACAAGTTCCTCATACTCATGCACATTCACATCATGCACATGCTTATGATGCACATTATGCTCACACTCCCACTCATAAGTATGCTAAGGTGTACATATGTACACATTGTGGCCGCAAAGGCCATTTAGCAAAATTTTGTTTTGATAAGAAACCTCACTTATATTTTGCTAAGTATAAAAGATTTTGGGATCCTTACAATAAAGCTAACCCCAAAGGACCCAAGAAAGTATGGGTACCAAAACCCCCACCTTTTGATTTTGATGTAGGTGAGGGCTCTCATAAAACGTGAGAGGATTGGTGCCTTGGTAGCCAATGCAATGGACATGATGGACAAACATTTGGATGCATTGCTATCAAGGAATTTTGGTGGGTCAATCACCATGCTTGGAGTTTTGGAGTTGGTAACAATTTCTAAACTTCTATTTTATTTATGTACATACTTTTTTTATTTTCATAATATCATTCATAGCATGTTCATATTTTAAGATTTTATGTGCTTCATGTGATATTTACATGCTTAAATGTAGAATGTGTCAAAACTTACATTTATACATATATGAATAGTGAACTACAATTGACTCATATATATTTGAACTTCATGCTCATTTGTATCCACTATATGCATGTGTATAGGCTAGTTTTGATGATTCGGTCATTTATACTTGTTATGCCTATCTTTGATCTTACTTCATGTATATGTGTGTTTAATTCAAATCTAATAAATATACATGTATACCCCTTGAGTCATTTGCCTTCATGCAATATATATTGGACTCTTTTCATATTTGGAATATGTATGCATATTGTTAGATTTGTATAAATCATACATATACCATGAAGATTGCTATTTTTATGAAAATGATTTTGAGTTGATTTGTTTCGATGAAAATGATTTCTATGTTAATCATATTTGATTTGAGCTTAAATGACTACTTTCATAAAGATACTATTTACATAACCTTTGAACACTCATCTTTTAAGAAAATAGATAATGTTGAGCTTTATGGACTATGAGTGCTTGAACTTTTGTGTATTTAGTATTATTCATGGAAAACATTTGACTTTGTATTTTTGAAGGATCTTTAACTAGTTTGTCAAAAATCCATTTAAACTAGTTATCTATTCTTCAAATTGATTCACATGATCCTATTTTTAATCATATGGATAAATTCTTTTGTATTTTCAAAATTTATTTGATGCTTCATGATTTGAATATTAGTTTAAATGTTAGCATTTGTCAACACTTGGATTTATACTTATACACATTATGGATCACAAATAAATCTATATATGATTGGGTTTAAATGCTTATTTGTGCCCATTAGGTGTGTTAGTATAGCCTAAGTTTTGATGATTGTTACATTGTAAACTTGTATTCCCTTTTTGGATTTATGCTATGATCATGTGCTTTCATTTCATGTATATGTTTATTTTGTCAAAACATTAAGATATACATGGATACCTCTTGAGTCATTTGCCTTTAATGCAAATCTATTTATATAGACTCAATTGTGTTTAAGAGATATGTATGTACACTTATTGCATTGACTAAACATACATATGCCATGAAATACAATTTTGTTGATTTTCATGTATTAAAAATTTGTGATGATTTTTCATGTATTCAAAATTTATAGGAATATTGAGCTTTATTGCCACTTTCATGATGCCATGTTCCACATAACACTAGTACACTCACCTTTTATTATATATGGACTTTATGGATATTAGAGTGTTTTTAGTGCCATGTGATTTACTTGTGGTTCATGAAAACTTTTGACTTATTCCTTGGTTGAAGGATTCCTTACTAGTTTTCAAAAATATTTTCATTTAACTAGTTTAAATTCTTCATATGGTAGAGTATATGATAAGCTTAATCTCTTCAATTGGTATCATTGGATATTTTCAATTGGTATCAATATTTTTTATATATACTCATATTTTGATCGTATGTATGAATGCTTTCAAATTATATCAATTTCTATTGGTATTATCTTGTCATACATATATGTTATCTATTTGTGCTTGTTTTATAATTAGTATCTTCTATAGCACAAAGGTTGGTTAATGCTAAGCTTAATTAGAATTTCAAATTGGTATCAAAAATTTGTGTATGGTTATTTTACAATTGGTACTTTGAAAATTTTGTTAATTGATATCTTAAAATATGACCTTTTCTAAGATATCTCAAAATTTGTGTATTGAGCAAAATTCAAAATTTTATTTTGATAAAGAAAACTTAAAATTTTTTTTGGTTTGTATTGCCTATATGCAAGGAGAGCTTAACATCTCTTCTACATGTAGATTCATGTTGAGTGTATTGTGTAATGAGGAGCTTAACATCTCTTCTTTATGTGGTACACGTGTGTAGGGGGAGCTTCACATCTCCTCTTATGCATTACATAATATGTGTTATGTGAATTGGGGCTTATCATCCCTTCTTCATGTAATGCATATGTGTAGGGAAGTTAACTTAGCGTCTTCCTCTTCATGAATGTATATCGCATATAAATCTTATTGATTGATTTGATTTTACCCTCCTTGATTTCCTTATTTTTGACAAAAAGGGGGAGAAAATTTGTTTGATGATTTGAACTTTGAACCCTTTGTTGATGATTGACAAAAAGGGGGAGAAGTATTTGAGTTATATGCATGATTTCCTTACTTAAGGGGGAGAAAGATTTTAAGTTCTTATATGCATACTTATGTTTTTTACTCATGCATAGCAAATAAATAATAAGATAAAGATTTGTTTTGTTTTATATGCACTCATTTGCATACATGTTTATGTGCTTTAATGTCATATCTATTTATCTCTAGTGATGCATGAGTTAAGGGGGAGCTTCTTTGAAGCTTATCTTTAATCCATGCATATATAACTCCATGAGTTTTGTCATCATCAAAAGGGGGAGATTATTGGCCCAATGGCCTACCACTCTAGTTTTGATGATGATCAACACTCATGAAGTTATGATTTCTAATGATCTTGTGTTTAATTAGTGACAGATTCTTTATCAAGATCTTAGTAGGTGCAAAGCTCAACAAAAGAAATTGTCAAGATTTAGAGCTTGCATGATGTGATCCAAGGAGCTTTTGGATCAAGCTTGGACCAAGTCAAGAAGATGAGAAGCCTTCAAGGGAAGACTTCAAGGAGTTGAAGACTTGTGTCTAGGTATAAGATTTGTATTTTTGTTTTAGTAAAAATGTAAAGGATAGATAGTTGGTGGATTGCTCAAGTCTATTTCACACACACACTCTTGATAGAACTCTTGATTTAATTGATTTCATAAAAGATTTCTTTTAGAAAAGGATTTTTATTTAGTAAAAGATTTTCTTTGAGACAAAATATAAACTTTAGTTTTTGGTATTTCTATCATATATATCTTTTCAAACCATAACCAAGTTTAGAGCTTTATGATCAAAAACATAGATATTTTATTATGATTGTGTAGTGGATCATATCCATACACACTATGCTTTATAAGTTCAAAATATCTTGTTTTTATATTTTGTGAAGTTATGGAAAAACAAGCCTTAGAAAGACATGTTTTTAGAAAAACAGTTTTTATTGTGATTAAAACTATTTTTTAGATTTACTGTGAATTTATGGGATTTTTATTGAGTGAAAAGACCTATTTTCAAATCCCGTATCTGTGCAGAACTGTGCAAACTGTTTCAGGCTTCAGCGGTCGACCGGACCGGTCGACCGGGTCTGAAGTCGGTCGACCGGATCAGTCGACCGACGTGCACAGATGTGCACGCCTTGGTGCACTGGAGGACGGTCGACCGGGTCGGTCGACCGCTTCGGAGAGCTTTGCTCTCTGGAAATATCGGCCGACCGGTCCGGTCGACCGACAGAGAGATTACTCTCTGCTCCAGTGGGTCGGTCGACCGAGCCGGTCGACCGGAGGCTCCAACGGTCGGATTTTTGACCGTTGGCGGTCGACCGGGCCGGTCGACCGGTAGCACTGACAGAGCCCCAACGGCTCTATTTTCTGACAGCCTATAAAAGGGGGTCTTGTCAACTGTTTTTAGTAGAAGATTTTGGAGACCTTTGAGCTAGTTTTTTCAACTGATTTCAGAAGTTCTCTCCACATAATTGAGTGCAAATACTTCCCATCTTAAAGGGAGTTTTTATCAAGAGAGTGTTTTAGTGATTCTTTGAGATTTTCACCATAGTCTTTCCTTGCTTTTCTCACACCACACTTGAGCTATCCATTGCTAGATATTCCTATAGGTGTGTTGTAGTGAGAGTGCTCTTTAGGTGATCAAGTGTTGTGATCATCAAAGAGATTTTTCTTTGTTCTTTGAGGATACGGGCAAGTGTGCTCGTTGGTGGTTGAGTTCGGTTGTGAACTCTTTGGTTTGAGGTGCGGCCTCGGCGAGTCGGTGGACTTGCGTGTGTACGGGACTTGGGAGTCCGAGGGCTTGTAGGTGTTGCGGCACCGGGGAGAGATCCATTGGGATCTTGCATAGTGGAAATCCTTCGTGTGTCGAAGGCGGGGATGTAGAGCAAGTGTGCTCGAACCTCGAAACATACCCTTGTGTTTGCGATTGCTCACTCTTGCTCTCTTTCTCACTTAGTCTCTTTTATATCTTGCATTACTTACATTGTCTTTACTTTACATGCTTGATATACCCTTGTGCTTATATTGTTATATACTTGCGTGGATTGCTTGTTAACACTAGTATTCAACCAAGAGAGCCAACGCGGCACCTCAACCCATTCAAGGGGAATCTAGAGGAGCTTGTCCAGAGCCTCGCAAGGGGAATTCGGCAACACTCTTGAGTTATACATAAGTGTTTAATTAAAAGAAGTTTTAATTGGTCATAATTGTTTTAACTTCCGCATTATTTGTTCATAAGTGATTATTAGATTAGCCAACACCTATTCACCCCCCTCTAGGTGTTATTTCAAGTCTGAATCCATGTATTGTATGAAGATATGAGTTTGGTTATGATTATGATGAGTTGAATTTAAAGATAGTTTGACATTATTCTGTGGATACCGAGAGAGGTGCTCTTGAGTATTTAATAATTGTGTTTTCATATAAGTTGGTCGTTGTAAGCCGAAATATTATTTGATTGCGTGGGTGATTATTGAGTTTGATTTACATGCTTGGATTGAGGAAAGTACGCTGGTGTTGGCCGAAATTATTGTGATATAAAATGTAAATTTGGACATATCAGTATTTACAAAGGAGTGCTGTTAAAATTTTCAGGAATATTGGAGATGAGTATGATAATCTGTTGATCAATAGAGTTGTTTATGTAAATTGAGATTTTTAGAATCTGGGACCGTTACAACAGTTGATCTAGAAGACGAGGTTGAAGGTGGAGAACTCCGGGTGCTCTGCAAGGATGGCTGAGGCGAGTTATATCACTGTCAGGTAGAGGAACAACAAGGAAGAGGAGTTGTCTCACTGTTCACCATTGTGATAACGAAGGGGAAGAGGAGAGAGAAGGGACGATGAGGAGGGGGGTCTTCTTCCTCCTCCCTCCGTCCTCCCTCGTTTGCGACGACGAGGAGGAGGAGGGGAAGGAAGGGAGGGAGGGCCCACCCCTCCTCCCTCCTCGTCGCCTGATCTGATGGCAGCTGTTGACACTCGAAAAAAATAAGACTCCTGCATTCATCTTTAACCGATCTGAACGACGTCTAACTTATCGACATCTACAAAAGATAAATCGAAGACAAGCTGATGACTAGAGATGAGGCAGCAACATATACATTATTAATCCACTAAAGTAGATAGTAAGCTAAAGTTGCCTTTGGAGAGACCCAAGCAAGCCTAAGATGCTAAGCTAGCTCAATACTTAGCCTGCGCATAACCCTAAGGTAAGCTTTGTAACTCCGCATGAAACCAAAAGCTTCGCTTAAGCCTGGTAGCCTCGCTTTGAAGCTAAACTATCAGCTTCGCATGAAGCTTCCCATTTAGCCCCGCCGGAGGCTGATCTAAGAGCTTCGCGCCAGAAGCTCTATCCCTAACTAAGTCATAGCTTCGCTATGAGCTAAGTCTTAGCTTCGCACGAGGCTCTAAAAGTAACTTCGCCTGAAGCTATGAGCTACCTCCGCATGACTAAGTCATAGCTGCGCAGTGGGCTCTACCAGATCATCAAATTGACCGTTTCAAAATCCCACGAGGGATTAATGGGTGAACCCACTAATTTAGTGGGATTAATGCCACTTTAAGTGGGCGGTTACACCCGCCCACTTCGTCCCACATTAAGTGGAGACAACTAAGCCATAACGGCATGAGGACATTCGAACGAACCCTCTAGCTTCGCTAGAAGCTCGTAAAGAGCTTTGCGGTAACGTCATTTGCGAGCCTCACGCGAAGCTAATGGTTGATTCAGCCTTGCTGAATTCAAGGGGGCGGTTACTCCCCATCTTTTGCTATAAATAGGTCCCTGGCTGATTCAACAATACAGACAGAGAGACGGACAAAGACACAGTGACGAAGACAGACGCAGACAGAGAGACGGGCAGAGAGAGAGAGGGGCGGACAGAAGGATAGAGAGAAGATTGACTTGAAAAGAGTAAATTTCTAGCAAAAGGGCTCTACTGATCTTCTGTTCTCCGATTCCCCGAACCAAATGAGAAGGGAGTCTTATTAGGAGACAGTTCGGTCACCTGATCGATTGCATCGTCAAAGGGATAAAGTGATCGCGCGTTGATCAAATTCGTACCGGCACAATTTCCCAGAAATATCAGAGGAGATCTACTTGTAATTCTTCCTTTTATTACTTGTAATTTCGCTCCTTTACTCTTTTTGTAAGTTTTCTCACGAACCTTAATATTTTTTGATGGAAAACAGCGGCGAGAAGGAGGGAAGAGTGAGGGGAGAGGGCGGGTCCTGCCTCTCTTAATTAATTACATAATCAATTGTTTAATTGATATTTATTATTTAATTAATATTTAAATTATACTTAATTATGATAATTAAAAAACATAGTTTATTTGCTTAATGAATAGTTTACGCGTCATGCACGTGCTACCCTTAACGGCAAAACTCAACACCATCAACACCCAAGGGTCAAAGTGCAGGCTTTTGTAGTGTAAGGGGTTTTTGCGCAACAACCCAAATAGTAAAATGGGTTTGTGCAATTTACCCTAAATAAAATTAAAAGGCGCTCGTTCCTGACCCAATCTCTTATTATGCCTTCATTTGGAAGCTGAAAAGTGAGAGCATAAAATTCAACTAAAACGTCACCTTTTACTAGAGAAAGAACTTGATGAAGCCAGAGGCTTTGGAATGAAAGGAGCGCACGAGACTTCAGCAAAGCCCTGGCCTTCATCACAGTTCGTTCTAATTTCTTTCTGTTTTTCAAATTCCTTTCACTTTCCTACTTTATACAGCCGAAAAATTCGAAGCTTTTCCCTTTTATTTTTCATTCTGTTTAGTGAATTGATACCCATTACGCATAACAAACACATTCTGAATGAATGCTCAGTTGGAGCCCAAGCACTATGCACTTCAATAGTAACTGAAAGGCCAGCCTTTTTTGCTGAAAGCAAATGAGTGTGATGCATGCACATTGCACATTGTTCACAGGCCCAATTGCTACACATAATTCACTACTTCTGTTGGATGTGTCAGCTGAGATGCCATCCACCAAATTAATATCAACAACATGTGCATCAGACTCCAATTCTTCAGCTCTTAGTTAGGCACGTGCACATGTCACGAACCGCTCCATCTTGGTACACTTGGGCTCATTTGGGCTCATCGTATGTGGTAGAGTGGTCTAGAATAATATTGTAAATATCATGTAAAGAGGGATATTCCCTAAAAGATTCCTCTAGAGGGATATTCCATAGAAGATTCCTAGAGGGAAATACCCTAGAGGGATATTCTATAGAAGATTCCTAGAGGATTCTAGAATAAGATATTAAGGGATGAATATAGAGGAGCTTCTAGATATTCTAGAAGCCTTCAATCCTAGAGAATTCTTGTACAAGCCGTTGCGTATAAATAGGGGCCAAGGGGGTGCTCATTTGTAAACATCAAAGAAAGTAAGAATAAGCAATACAAGCTTTTCCTTCTAAGGAGTTCCCACCTAAGTCGGCATTTGAGAAGAGAAAGTTCCGCGGTAATACCAATGGAGGAGGCGATCGTCCGAAGAAGTTACCATGCTACTTTTGCGGAGATCCCTATAAAGCCATGGACTGTCCCAAGAGGGCTAATCTCGTTACTCTTGTGTAAAGTGAAGAAGAGAAGTAACCGGAGGAGACTAGGCTCCACTCACTTCGTCTTCTCAATGTGATCAAGGCAAAGGTGGATGAAAGGCCTCGAGGGGCAATGTTCGTCGAGACAACCATTTCCGGTAAGACCTTCAAGGCCCTTTTAGATACTCGTGCTTCTCATCTTCTTATTTCAAGTGATGTTCTAGAAAGCTGGGCCTTAAGATCTCTAAGGGAGGAGGCACCATTAAGGCCGTCAACTCTAGTCCCACTCCTATCGATGGCGTAGCTCACAAGGTGGATGTGAGCATAGGGGAATGGCATGGCACGGAGAACCTGACAGTCGTCACTATGGACGACTTTGATGTGGTGCTTGGCTTAGAGTTCCTGGACAAGGTGAAGGCTGTGTTGGTTTCCTACACCAACACTAGTGTATCCTTGAGGGGAAGGCGTGCACAGTTCAGATCAAGCGGGAGAACGTATCATCCAAAATGCTCTCAGCATTGAAGATATCCAAGAAAGTTTGACGACATGAGCCGACCTTTCTTGCTACCATTAAGATAGAGGAAGGCTCAAAGAAAAGGAGAGGACGTGCCCAAGGAGATCCGAGGCGTCTTGAAAGAGTACCAGGACATCATGCCCGCCAAGCTGCCAAACAAGCTTCCACGTAGGAGAGAGGTGGACCACAAAATCGAGCTCGAGTCAGGAACTCGACCTCCAGCCATGGGTCCTTATCGCATGGCGCCATCAGAACTGGAAGAACTTCGAAAGCAGCTGAAGGAGTTGTTAAATGCCGGATATATTCATCCGTCAAAGGCTCCCTATGGTGCACCAGTGCTTTTCCAGAAGAAGCACGATGGTTTGTTGCGGCTTTGCATCGACTACCGAGCGCTAAATAAGATCACAGTGAAAAACAAGTACCCTTTCCTCTAATAGCGGACTTGTTCGACATGTTGGGTCAAGCAAGATACTTCACTAAGCTTGACTTACGCTCGGGATATTATCTAGTGCGGATTGCGGAAGGAGATGAATCGAAGATCGCGTGCGTGACCAGGTACGGATCGTACGAGTTCCTAGTTATGCCATTTGGTCTCACCAATGCACCGACCACATTCTGCACTCTGATGAATAAGGTGTTAGAGCTCTTCTTAGACTATTTTGTGGTGGTCTACCTGGACGATATTATAGTGTATAGCCAAACCATAGACGAGCATGTGGAGCACTTGAGGCAAGTGTTCCAGGCCCTCAGAAGCAACGAGCTTTATGTGAAAGGAGAGAAGTGCTCGTTCGCACAAGAGGAAGTGATGTTCCTCGGCCACACCATTGGAAAAGGCAAGATTCAGATGGATCAAGCCAAGATCCAGACTATATTGGAGTGGGAACCTCCCACCAAGGTGACGGAGCTGCGATCTTTCCTTAGTTTGGTGAACTACTATCGAAGGTTCATCAAGAGCTATTTGGCGATAGCTGCTTCACTCACGGACTTGCTGAAGAAGAACCAGGCTTGGGATTGGAGTTCAAAGTGCCAGGGGCGTTCGAGGCCTTGAAGAGAGCTGTGAAGAAGAGCCAGTTCTCACACTACCCGACTTCAGCAAACCGTATGAAGTGCACACCGACGCGAGTGACTTCGCGATTGGAGGGGTGTTAATGCAGGAAGGACACCTTGTGGCCTATGAGAGTCGGAAGCTCAATAATACCGAGAGGCGGTATACCGTACAAGAGAAGGAGATGACAGCTGTGGTTCACTATCTTCGAGTATGAAAACACTACCTACTTAGCTCGAGGTTCGTGGTGAAGACGGACAATGTGGCCACCAGCTACTGGACATAGTCCAATTCTCCTACAACCTACAGAGGAGCGAGTCTACTGGAAAGAGTCCCTTCGAGATCGTCACTGGACAGCAGACGCTCATTCCTAACTCTGTTGCTACAGGCTATAAGGGAAGTAGCCCGGCTGCCTTAAATTTGCCAAGAGGTAGCAAGAGCAAAACGAGTTGGCACGTTCGTGTCCAAATAATGCGGCCAAGAGGATGAAGAAATGGGCTGATAAAAAGAGGAGGCATATGGAGTATCAGGTTGGTGACCTAGTCCTTATCAAACTCTCTACTTTGGATCGGCACAAGGGACTACACAAGAGCTTGATAAGGAAGTACGAAGGCCCATTTTCTATTGAGAAAAGAGAGAGGAATATAGCCTACAGGGCATAACTTTCCGCAACGCTGAAGTATCATCCGGTCTTTCATGTGAGCATGTTAAAGCCTTACCATAAGGACGCAGAAGATCTGGATCGTGGGAAATCTAGTCGAGCACCAGCAGGAATTCACATGGAGTTCGACAAGGAAGCAGAGGAGATCATAACGGACAGAACGGTTCGTGAAGCAAACAACCACCCGAGGTTGGAATCTTTGTGAAATGGAAGGGATTGCCAGATAGCGGAGCAGTTGGGAACCAGCATGAGCTTTTTGGCAGTTTGAGGACTTGATCGAGAAGTTCCATAGGGAGAAAACTCAGCGATGAGGGCATCGCTCAGATAGGTGGGGGAGAATGTCACGAACCGCTCCATCTTGGTGCACTTGGGCTCATTTGGGCTCATCCCAAATGGTAGAGTGGTCTAGGATAATATTGTAAATATCATATAAAGTGAGATATTCCCTAGAAGATTTCCTAGAGGGATATTCCATAGAAGATTCCTAGAGGGATATTTCCGAGAGGGATATTCCATAGAAAATTCCTAGAGGATTCTAAAATAAGATATTTAGAGATGAATATAAGGGAGCTTCTAGATATTCTAAAAGTCTCCAATTCTAGAGAGTTCTTGTACAAGCCCTTGCCTATAAATAGGGGCCAAGGGTGCTCATTTGTAAACATCAAGGAAAGCAAGAATAAGCAATATAAGCTTCCACTTCTTCTCCAAGTGTTCTCTCTCTATCTCTATTTCTCTCTCTTGAGTGAGTGTGAGGGTTAGACTGACTTGACTTCGCCTCTAAGGGAAAGAGCTAGTTAAGTGTCGCGCGGGTTTGAGTGGTTCGAAGTCAAAAGAATCTCCTCGTGACACACATATATGTGCCAACTCCCAACTCTTCTTCTCTGTGTGGACATGATCTTGAGCCGACCAAACCAATACACCCTCACATAAACTAGCACTGAGTTGTCAAAAACGTACATAAAAGATTTGACTAAGTCTTTATATATACATATATATATATAGACACACACACACACACACACACACATATATACACACACACACACACCACACACACACACACACACACACACATATAGAGAGAGAAAGAGCCGGTTCTCACTGGAGTTTCGTGCGAACTCCACGATAGGCCACCCCATGGATATTTCGAACTGTTCATCTTTATTTACATACTTTAATTAGGTTATCAATGAAAAATATGTTCAGAGTGAGGTTTTCGAGTTTGAGGCCTCACCATTTCCCTCAAAAGTGAAAATTTAAAATAAAGATTTGACTGAGTTAGCAATTGGTTAGTGAGAAAATAATATACAGGGGGAACTCAACTAACTGGTGGGGGTCGTTTTGTTACAAGATAAATGGGTCGGATGGTCCCTTAGCATTCAAACCCACCAAACCCGTTTCATAGCCTTGTTTTCCCTATTTATCCTCCTATATTTAAAAGCATGGTTTTTTTTCTTTTTATACAGTTACATAAAGAAGGAAAAATATTAATACTTAATACAAAAAGGAAATTGATATGATACTAATCACTGCAATTATGCACCTGTGGTGGAGATTTTCCGCCACGAGCGATCGGACAGTCGATCCACACCATATGCGAGATTAGGGGGTGGGGGTGAAATGAGTGTAGGTAAAACACAACACAAATACAGAGAATTTTTATGTGAAAACATTTAACTGGAAAAAGCTACGGGAGGGAGGAGGAACTTCACTATAACTCTTAGGAAATACAGTGATTTGGAAGGAGTATACAGAGTTCGGATTCTAGACTTCGGTCCCCTCTTCGCTGGAGAAGAGGTCTATTTATTCTTCATTGATCTGTTGGATTGCAGGTAGACGATCGTCGAAGAGATCTGCACGTTTCGCACATTGTAACGACAATGATCAGTGGTGCTGATTTGTTGAGATTGCATGCCGAGAAATCCACCACTATCCAAAACTGCTCGGACAGAAGAACGTTGCACGTTATGAACGTGAAAGAAGATTGGGTTGCATAACTGATGGAAGAGATTGGGGATGATTTGATACCAAAGCTTGGATTAAGGGGTTTCGAAGTTTCTGGAATAGAGGGAGATTTGGAATGTCCGAGTGGCAGAGTCTTTTGGGATGATCTAACTTTGGGACGATGGATGGACTTCGAAAGGCTCTGGAGTGGCGAAAGATGTTAGATGGTTTGAATGATGTGAAAGTCTCGAAGGGGTGCTCGGTTGCTTGCACACGTGTCACCATCCTGATGAGGGTTAATTTTTGACCACTACAAATGTCCCTTTTCTTTCGCTTGCCCTAACCTGTGGAAGAAAAGTCGGGAGAGTGGAGTTGGTAGTAGATCCTTTTAGTGCTTTGATTTCTTCTTGATGTCTGCGAGCTGGAGGAGATTTGGATCGTAAATGCGCATCTTCTGGATGCAGTTTGAGATCGTGTGGCTAGTGGACAGCTGGTACGTAAATCGGTGGATTGTTTGAGATATGTAGCTGGCGTCTCTTCGAATTTTGGCACCATGGTGATTGAGATTGTGTGGCAGGAGTGATGAGTGTGATTTTTACACATATTTTTACTACTTTTATGCCTATTATTTGTCACATTTAATATTGCATTGGTATGTTTTCTTATATTTACGCAGAAATTAGATCAAGAGCGTAAATTGAAGAAAAGAAGGTGAAATAGCAAAAAATCAATACAAGAAAAGATTACACTCAGATTTACTATAGATCAGAAGGCCCAGAGCCAAAACTGTAAGGACTCGGGGCACCATCCCAAAAGACTAGCCTTCTAGATGGAGTAGCCCAAATTCTTATATACTCAAGACCAATCCTCTAGCCAATGTGAGACTATTTATTTGCACAAATCTTAACAATCCCCCTCAAATAAAGAGTCCGGACTTGCGTCTTAATTGCTGTGCTTTTCTGCAATGCACTGTACTTTTTTTCACTTGCACCTGTGCCGGTGCCTACGCCTGCACCTCGCCCTTTTTTGCTGCACTGTACTACACTGTGTCTTTCACTGCACCTGTGCATGTGTCTGTGCCTGCGCTTTTTCTGTAACACCCCGCTCCCGGAATACGTACTTAGTTGCGTATTCATATTTTCTGATCGTATTTTTGATTTACTTCCTATATTTGTTTTGTATTATGAATTATTTATATGATCGTTTTGCCTTGGATCTGGATTCGTGAACTCGGAGTCAGCCCTACTCTGAACCGGGGGACCGATCCTAGAGTATTGCTCGATTTGGACTTTCTGGTATTCTGATTTGACCGATTTTAGTTTCAAATATCATTTTTCAATATTCTAGATTTTTCGTGATTTTCTAGAATTTTTCTGAATTAAGTCGAAAATCTTCAAAACCGGGGTCAACCAATATCGCGGACCGATTCTCGGATTTTTAATTTAAAAAAGGAGTTGAAATTCTAAAAACAGCTTTCCTGTAACTTCTTAAAATCACATTTTCTATTTAAAAACTTTTTCTGAGAATTTTCTAAATTTATCAAAATTTTGCTCGATTTGGACTTTCTGGTATTCTGATTTGACCGATTTTAGTTTCAAATATCATTTTTCAATATTCTAGATTTTCGTGATTTTCTAGAATTTTCCTGAATTAAGTCGAAAATCTTCAAAACCGGGTCGACCAATACCGCGGACCGATTCTCGGATTTTTAATTTACAAAAGGAGTTGAAATTCTAAAAACAGCTTTCCTGTAACTTCTTAAAATCACATTTTCTATTTAAAAACTTTTTCTGAGAATTTTCTAAATTTATCAAAATTCCACTGGATTTGGTGTTGGCCAGTATCACTGGTTGATTCCAGAAATTTTAGTTTACAATTGGAATCAAATTTCTAAATTCCGCTTTTATATTACTTCTTAAAATATATTTTTTTTTTTAGAATTTTCTGAGATTTTTCAAATTTTATCAAAATCCGGCCGACCCGGTGTAGACCGATATTGACGGTTGACTTCAGGATTTTTATTTTGAAAATGGGACTGAATTTTTGAAAATTTATTTCACCAAAAATCTTTATATAATATTTATTATTTTTGAGAATTTTTGGAAGCTTTCCAAAATACTTTATTTTTGGACTTTTCCGGAATTTTCGGTTTTCCCAGATACCGGAATATTATCCAGATATTCTACTTTTCTCTTTTTCTCTCTCCTTTCTAGACGCGAGTTTCACCAACCTGAATTCTGCATTTAAGGCAGGCATGCTCTTCATACTGCATTTAATGCTTGTCATGTAAGATCAACTCTGAATCTTATCTCCATGCCTTTTTGTCTTTTCTGGCAAACGCAAAACTCGCGTTTATCCTCTTGGACGCGGATTTTTCTCCGCGTCCAGTTCATTTGGCCAAGACGCGGATTTTGTTCATAGAGACGCAAGTTATTTTGTGCGTTCTCTTTTGTTTTGGAAAGGGATGGCAACATTATAATAATTATTTATCCCCTTTATATATATACCCCACTCCTTTCTCTCTCTTCATTATTTCTTCTCCTCCTCTTTGTTTCCAGCAAGCTTGGCAGCCAACGAAATGGCCCCTTGCCTTTCATGGCCGGCCACCTTCTCCCATTTCTCCACCACCACTTTCCCCTCTATTTCCACCACCAACACCACCACCTCTTTCTCCTCCATCTCCTCCTCCATTCCAACAACAACAACCACAACAACACCATCTTCACCACCTTCTTCTTCCTCTTCTTTTCCACCAAGTAACCCATTTCCACCACCACCTTCTCCTCCTTCTCCACCACTACATACACCACCTTAGCCACCAACGATCATGCCATCTTCCTCTCCTCGTCGTGCTCTTTCCGAAGAGCTATTGCTTCGCTCTCCGAAGTCCCTTTCACAAAACTCTATTTTCACCAAATGAACTACACTTGCACCCCACAATTGGTTTGGATTTGGAGCCTTGGCCGCCCTCCGGCCAACTCGGCTGCCGCCGGTGACCGCCGACCATCGCCGGCTACCACCCCTTCCCTTCTCTTCTTTCCTTCCTTCTTTCTTTCTTTCCATTCTTTCTTTCTTTTCTTTTTCTTTCTTTTCCTTTCCTTCTTCTTTTCTTCACTGATTTACTCCCAAAAACTTGGGGAGACCAAAATCTTGCGTTTTCCCTTTTTCCCAAAACTTGCGTCTGACTCTTTCCCTGCGTCTCACTCTCCCTCTTTCCTTGTCTCTCTCTCTCTCTGATTGCTAGACGAGAAACTCATTCCCGCGTCCAAGCAATTCCTTAACGCAATCCTCACGTTCTTGTGTGAACGCTACGCGGAACCCACGTCCGCGCCCGCGTTCTTCTCGTGTCCTGACTTGAACGCGAGTCTTGAACCTCGCGTTTGGGTCATCTACGCGACGCGACTCCCGCGTCTGCGACCCCCGCGTCTCACTCTCAAACTCGCGTCCCCCTGTACACAATCTTTCTACATGTACTCTCTCTCTCTGCATGCACTTCTCTCTCTAGTTCTCTCTTTTTCTCTCATCTCTCTCATTCTCTTTCTCTCTCTTGATTTCCTCCTCCCTCTATCACTTTCTCTTTAACACGTTGACGCGTTGATTTTCTAGATTCCGGAGATCGGGGATTTCACTATGTTTTCTGAAGACTTAGGCGAGTGTTCTCGCTTTCCTCTTGACTTTCCCATTTCATCAGTCGACTTGTGTTATTTGGAACTAACACTTTCTCTGCAGGTACCCTAACCTCTGGGTACAACCTTTGAGGTTTAAAGTCCTCGGACTTTCTCTATGCTATGCCTGGTAGGTGGATCTAGCGTCAACACTTTATCGCTTGCTCCGTTCGAGTATAGTTACCCCGAGAGCATGGCTTCCCCGTGAGCGGTAGTATGGCGTTCATACGCTTGCTGCGACACGTGTGTCTAGCTACGCTGCGAGTGGTAACCACGCCGAGCGTGATAGCATTTAGTGTTGTACATTAGCTTCGCTCCAGCTTGCTCAGCTCTGCTTTATTGTGCTCAGCTATTATTTTATCACTTGTCAAGTACATGCTTGATATATTAACACTTGACATGCTTTTACTTGATACCTATCATCTACATGCTAATACCTGATACCTGTCTGTATCACTTGACAACTGTTGTGTCATCACCTGACACCCGACTTGCCACTTGACACTTGCTTCTTATTATGACATGACTTATCACTTGCCCCTTGATATATTAATACTTGACCTGTGATTATCATATTTACGGGAATACTATACTTGTTATCCTGCATTACATGCAGTGACTTGAATCTTGTACTTGTTATCCTGTATAATATATACAGTGACCTGAATCTATAGTACTCATGTACTCCTGAACTCCTGATCCTGTCTTGCACCTGCTATTCCCATAAATTGACAATTACATAATAAATCATAAAAAGGAACAACTTGCATTGGGTCGGGGGAAACTTGCGGCTATCAATATATGTTCGTGTTTACAGTGATACTAGGCATGTTGTGCAACTAAAACTTCTGGTCTGACCTGTGGGCCTCCAGGCGACCGAGGGGAGTGCTGGCTCCCTCCTTCCTGGTACTATCTTGATAAGGGCATTCTATAAGACCCTCCTGATCGCCTTGCGATAGGTTCCGTCCACCAGTAACGGAACAATCCTGGCCGTGGTCCCGGGTATGTACGGGACCTACTGTAAATATTGTTCGTTGATACCCCCGTTGGTTTCCAATAACAACTTTGATTTACTCAGATGTGGATATATGTGCGCTGGGACGCTAGTTTACATATCTAGACATCGGGTAAGACGAGTAATAATAATAATAAAAGATGCCAGCTAAGAATCTGTTATATGCCTTGCCATGTTTGCTTGTATCGGATTTTACTTCAGATTTCGGTTTTATGATTATTATACTATACCTGTTCATATCCTGCTTTCTACTTGTATTCTATCCTGCATGTCTCCTGTTCTTATCTGATTATACTATGAGTCTTCCCTGCTTGATATCATATGCTGTATCTACTTGCTCATGTATGCTTGTGTCTACGACACGGTTTTCATGTTTATGATCCAGATTTATCGATACACATGTGCTTATCCATACTCGCAATCTGGCTTTTCGCATCACCACTCGCCGGGGAGTTCTGACTCCTCTGGATCCTCATGTCCAGGTTTTGGAGCTTGGAGCATGTGGATTCTCCTAGTTGCTGATCAGAGTGGCGCAGCGGTAGTGTGGATTTCCAGCAGACCGTCCAGAGCCCTATCCTTCCAGGCCCCCCTGCTCGGCTCTCGAGTTTTCCTGCTATGACTCTGAGCCTCCATTTACACTGTTCATACTTGTACATCCTTGTATTCTCGCATATTGGTGATGTAATATTACTGTAATATTGTGTCACATCTGGTGATAGCTTTGTAATTGTACTCTATTGTGGAATGTATAATGCACCACGTGCTTCCGTACTCTGATTCTTTCCTGTACTGATGCATAGCGTATATACGTGAGGATATTTCTGACCTGCGTATATACGTCGCAGTAACGTCTCCGTACCCGCCGGATCGGGGCATTACACGGTGGTATCAAAGCCTAGGCTCTCACATCCTCAGTACAACCAGTCGGCAAATTAATGGTAAAGAAATTTGCAACTGGAATGCATGAGTCGTGGTTATACAATCCAACTACAAGTGCAGAGTTATCCATTCTCTCTTGATAATCTTATCCTTGAATTCTGAAGTTCTCCCATCCTTTCATACTTCAGTTTCTCATTATTCTTGAACCAACTCGGACATGAAAAGACGGGGAAATCATAACAGTTCTGGTTCTTCTTAGAGTGGCCCTAATGGAGGAAGTATTGATTTGAGATGATTTCTGCAAAATATGATGAAAAGCTAACAAGAACAGGCGAAGGTCCCGCACCAAAGACTATTGGTTATACTCCGGGAACAGAAGCCAGGCAACATGCCGGATTTCAAGAAATTTCAGCCGGCAATCTTTTCGGGCTTGGAGGAGCCCTGGATGCATAGCAGTGGCTGGTAAACATGATGGATCTTCTGAAGGCAACTCGAATCCCTGACGAGGACTAAGTGGAAATGACCAAGATTCAGTTGAAAGATGTAGCTAAGACATGGTGGTTGGTAGAAGCAGCGAGACTAGAAAAGCTCATCACTGGGACCAGTTCTCGAAGGATTTCTATGAGAAGATTCTTCTCTGTAATAGCTCAGAAAGAAACGAAAGACGATTTATCAAATTGCAGTAAGAAAATTGAATTGTAAATGAGTACGCTGCAAAATTCCTAAGGTATAGTCAGTTGGTATCTTACATGGTGGCTGAGAAGGAGAACCGAGCAAGTAATATTTTAGTGAGAAATGAAGATGAGGATCAAGATGTCTCTTATTCCAAGCAGCCCAAGAAGTATTTTCAAGTTTTTTGTCATCATCTGGGAAGTAGAATGGACCCGGAGAAGGAAAATCAGGATGAGATGCAGATGAAGTTGGCGAAGAGACCCTCTTATTTGATGGAAGTGAAGGCTCAGACAGGCTTCTGGATGCCCCACTGGCTGAACCATCCCTCCAACCTTGCCCTCAACATATGACATGTGGGTATTGTCTGAAGTCGGGCACCCACAACGCAACCGCTAGAAAGGTCATGAATTATGTCATATACGGGTTCAGAGATTAGTTGAAAAGTGACTGTCTATTCAAGGAGACAGAGAGCATCACACTAATCAGATCAACTCATCCAGTATCACCATTGGGAAGGAATCTAGGACCTACTAGCAGAATAACCTCGTTTCATCCCTAGCATCCAGCATGGAGTCATACACAAAAGAGACCAAGAGTTAGGGCACATGGTAGAAGGAGGCAAACATATAATCTGACTGAAGAGGAAGTCAGAATGCTCAATATGATGGAGTGAGAACAGGAAGGATGCTCAATATCTGAAAAGGAACCCTGAAAGTACTGACCATAACCATTGTCCCCATTTTTAGCATGTCCGGGAGTTGGTAAATTCTCTATATCATATCATTCTCATTGCACTATCATCACCAATCTTAGTCCGTCCGTGTCTACCTCCCTATTTCATGATTCCTATCTCCTCTATTTTTACTATTCTGATTTTCATAATCCTTATGCCAACTTAAGATATGCGTAGACTAGTGAGGTAACAGCAGGGCAGATGTGGTTCGTTCTCATTATGTTCTGGCGTTCCTTGACTCTGGTACATCAGATTGTCTTATATTGGACAGATCTTCGGCCTCGCATTATATTCTTGTATTTATGGATACATCACGGGAGACCAGTACATCAAGTGGACTAGTCATCGCTTATATAATCAGCTAGACTGTATCATTACATGAGGAGTGTCAGTATATAACAGTATTTCAGAATCAGGACTTCTGGCAGTCTCTATTGATTTGGTGGACCATAGGCTCGCTAGCCTCGCCAAGCGAGGGTCATGTTCTAGTCACCCGCGGACCTAACCGGGGGTGGACTTTGCTACACCCTGGTGCTTGGCATTTAGCGTTGTGTTACGCGCTGGCTTCGCCGTGTGAGCTTCGCCATATGCGAGCCTCGCAGAGCGTTAGCTTCGCCGCACCCTAATGCTTAACACCTGAGTTGTGCTACGCGATAGTTTCACCTAGGCTTGCTTTGCCCGTGGTTAGCTCCCTCAGTGCTTAGCACTCTAGCCCATTCCTCGGATTTCTTCTGCCTAGCGTGCTTTCATGGATCCGCTGAACAGAGTTTCATCACTGCATCTGAGCTATCGCCATGATCCTTGTCAATGATCCACTCGGTCAATCTTGCAAGGCCCAGATATCTTAAACATGTTTCATCTGCAGTCGGGTTATCATTCAGAAGTCAGTATTCAGAATTCTTCACAGTTATTCTATATTCTTGACTACGTCTTTCAGAATTAGCAACGCCCAGTTTATGGAAATTCTTAATTATTGGTCTTCTTGATTTATACTCAGCATTATCAAGGTTTTCTTTATCTTGGGTATTCTGGTTTATTCCCGGGGAATTAATATGTATGGGGCACATTAGTAATTCTACTGCAGACTTTTTATCAAGGACAACATCATGCCATGCAGGATTTTATATTTATGGATTTCATCAGCTTTGGTTCACAGTCTGATTGAAATATTATTGATTATCTCACCAAGTCAGCTCACTTTATGTTATTCAGAATGGGTTAGCCTTTTGAACTTCTGGCAGTGTTCTTTTATAAGCAGACATCAGATCAGTATTATTATAGCACCGTCAGAGGATATATGTGTTATATATATACGGCAGAAGGTCAGAGGTGTCTCAGTTCTAAGTTTACCGTTCAATCGATTTGGGAGAACGGCTCATAGTTATTCATATCTTGATTGGCATAATCCTCGTTCCTAACCTTTTGTGTTCACATTTTACCCCTTATCGAAATTGTGAGGACGCAATTTTTTGTAAGGTGGATGGAGTGTAACACCCCCGCTCCCGGAATACGTACTTAGTTGCGTATTCATATTTTTTGATCGTATTTTTGATTTACTTCCTCTATTTGTTTTATATTATGAATTATTTATATGATCGTTTTGCCTTGGATCTGGATTCGTGAACTCGGAGTCAGCCCTACTCTGAACCGGGGGACCAATCCTAGAGTATTGCTCGATTTGGACTTTCTGGTATTCTGATTTGACCGATTTCAGTTTCAAATATCATTTCCAATATTCTAGATTTTCGTGATTTTCTAGAATTTTCCTGAATTAAGTCGAAAATCTTCAAAACCGGGGTCGACCAATACCGCGGACCGATTCTCGAATTTTTAATTTACAAACGGAGTTGAAATTCTAAAAACAGCTTTCCTATAACTTCTTAAAATCACATTTTCTATCTAAATACTTTTTCTGAGAATTTTCTAAATTTATCAAAATTTCACTGGATTTGGTGTCGGCCAGTATCACTGGTTGATTCCAGGAATTTTAGTTTACAATTGGAATCAAATTTCTAGATTCCTCTTTTATATTGCTTCTTAGAATTATATTTTCTCCTTTTAGGAATTTTCTGAGATTTTTCAGATTTTATCAAAATCCGGCCGACCCGGTGTAGACCGATATTGACGGTTGACTTCAGGATTTTTATTTTGAAAATGGGATTGAATTTATGAAAATCGATTTCACCAAAAATCTTTATATAATATTTATTATTTTTGAGAATTTTTGGGAAGCTTTCCAAAATACTTTATTTTTTGGACTTTTCCGGAATTTTCGGTGTTTTTCCAAATACCGGAATATTATCCAGATATTCTACTTTTCTTTTTTTTCACTCTACTCTCTAGACGCGAGTTTCACCAACCTGAATTCTGCATTTAAGGCAGGCATGCTCTCCATACTGCATTTAATGCTTGTCCTGTAAGATCAACTCTGAATCTTATCTCCATGCCTTTTTGTCTTTTCTGGCAAACGCAAAACTCGCGTTTATCCTCCTGGACGCGAATTTTTCTCCGCGTCCAGTTCATTTGGCCAAGACGCGATTTTGTTCATAGAGATGCGAGTTATTTTGTGCGTTCTCTTTTATTTTGGAAAGGGATGGCAACATTATAATAATCATTTATCCCCTTTATATATATACCCCACTCCTTTCTCTCTCTTCATTATTTCTTCTCCTCCTCTTTGTTTCCAGCAAGCTTGGCAGCCAACGAAATGGCCCCTTGCCTTTCATGGCCGGCCACCTTCTCCCATTTCTCCACCACCACTTTCCCCTCCATTTCCACCACCAACACCACCACCTCTTTCTCCTCCATCTCCTCCTCCATTCCAACAAACAACAACCACAACAACACCATCTTCACCACCTTCTTCTTCCTCTTCTTTTCCATCAAGTAACCCATTTTCACCACCACCTTCTCCTCCTTCTCCACCATTACATACACCACCTTAGCCACCAACGACCATGCCATCTTCCTCTCCTCGTCGTGCTCTTTCCGACGAGCTATTGCTTCGCTCTCCGAAGTCCCTTTCACAAAACTCCATTTTCACCAAATGAACTACACTTGCACCCCACAATTGGTTTGGATTTGGAGCCTTGGCCGCCTTCTCTGGCCAACTCCGGCCAACTCCGGCCGCCGCCAGTGACCGCCGACCATCGCCGGCTACCACCCCTTCCCTTCTCTTCTTTCCTTTCCTTTTTTCTTTCTTTCCATTCTTTCTTTCTTTTCTTTTTCTTTCTTTTCCTTTCCTTCTTCTTTCCTTCACTGATTTACTCCCAAAAACTTGGGGAGACCAAAATCTTGCGTTTCCCCTTTTTCTCCCAAAACCTGCGTCTGACTCTTTCCCTGCGCCCCACTCTCCCTCTTTCCTTGTCTCTCTCTCTCTCTCTGATTGCTAAACGCGAAACTCATTCCCGCGTCCAAGCAATTCCTTAACGCAATCCTCGCGTTCTTGTGTTAACGCTACGCGGAACCCACGTCCGCGCCCGCGTTCTTCTCGTGTCCTGACTTGAACGCGAGTCTCGAACCTCGCGTTTGGGGCATCTACGCGACGCGACTCCCGCGTCTGCGACCCCCGCGTCTCACTCTCAAACTCGCGTCCCCCTGTACACAATCTTTCTACATGTACTCTCTCTCTCTCTCTCCATGCACTTCTCTCTCTAGTTCTCTCTTTCTCTCTCATCTCTCTCATTCTCTTTCTCTCTCTTGATTTCCTCCTCCCTCTATCACTTTCTCTTTAACGCGTTGACGCATTGATTTTCTAAATTCTGGAGATCGGGGATTTCATTATGTTTTCTGAAGACTTAGGCGAGTGTTCTCGCTTTCCTCTTGACTTTCCCATTTCATCAGTCGACTTGTGTTATTTGGAACTAACACTTTCTCTGCAGGTACCCTAACCTCTGGGTACAACCTTTGAGGTTTAAAGTCCTCGAACTTTCTCTATGCTACGCCTGGTAGGTGGATCTAGCGTCAACACTTTACCGCTTGCTTCGTTCGAGTATAGTTACCCCGAGAGCATGGCTTCCCCGTTAGCGTTAGTATGGCGTTCATACGCTTGCTGCGACACGTGTGTCTAGCTACGCTGCGAGTGGTAACCACGCCGAGCGTGATAGCATTTAGTGTTGTACATTAGCTTCGCTCCAGCTTGCTCAGCTCTGCTTGATTGTGCTCAGCTATTATTTTATCACTTGCCAAGTACATGCTTGATATATTAACACTTGACATGCTTTTACTTGATACCTATCATCTACATGCTAATACCTGATACCTGTCTGTATCACTTGACAACTGTTGTGTCATCACCTGACACCCGACTTGCCACTTGACACTTGCTTCTTATTATGACATGACTTATCACTTGCCCCTTGATATATTAATACTTTACCTGTGATTATCATATTTATGAGAATACTATACTTGTTATCCTGCATTACATGCAGTGACTTGAATCTTGTACTTGTTATCCTGTATTATATATACAGTGACCTGAATCTATAGTACTCATGTACTCCTGAACTCCTGATCCTGTCTTGCACCTGCTATTCCCATAAATTGACAATTACATAATAAATCATAAAAAGGAACAACTTGCATTGGGTCGGGGGAAACTTGCGGCTATCAATATATGTTCGTGTTTACAGTGGTACTAGGCATGTTGTGCAACTAAAACTTCCGGTCTGACCTGTAGGCCTCCAGGCGACCGAGGGGAGTGCTGGCTCCCTCCTTCCTGGTACTATCTTGATAAGGGCATTCTATAAGACCCTCCTGATCGCCTTGCGGCAGGTTCCGTCCACCAGTAACGGAACAATCTTGGGCCGTGGTCCCGGGTATGTACGGGACCCACTGTAAACATTGTTCGTTGATACCCCCGTTGGTTTCCAATAACAACCTTGATTTACGCAGATGTGGATATATGTGCGCTGGGACGCTAGTTCACATATCTAGACATCGGGGTAAGACGAGTAATAATAATAATAATAAAAGATGCCAGCTAAGAATCTGTTATATGCCTTGCCATGTTTGCTTGTATCAGATTTTACTTCAGATTTCCAGTTTTTTGATTATTATACTATACCTGTTCATATCCTGCTTTCTACTTGTATTCTATCCTGCCTGTCTCCTGTTCTTATCTGATCATACTATGAGTCTTCCCTGCTTGATATCATATGCTGTATATCTACTTGCTCCTGTATGCTTGTGCCTACGACACGGTTTTCATGTTTATGATCCAGATTTATCGATACACATGTGCTTATCCATACTCGCCATCTGGCTTTCGCATCACCACTCGCTGGGGAGTTCTGACTCCTCTGGATCCTCATGTCCAGGTTTTAGGGCTTGGAGCATGTGGATTCTCCCAGTTGCTGATCAGAGTGGCGCAGCGGTAGCGTGGATTTCCAGCAGACCGTCCAGAGCCCTATCCTTCCAGGCCCCCCTGCTCGGCTCTCGAGTTTTCCTGCTATGACTCTGAGCCTCCATTTACACTGTTCATACTTGTACATCCTTGTATTCTCGCATATTGGTGATGTAATATTATTGTAATATTGTGTCACATCTGGTGATAGCTTTGTAATTGTACTATATTGTTGGAATGTATAATGCACCACGCGCTTCCGTACTCTGATTCTTGCCTGTACTGATGCTTAGCGTTTATACGTGAGGGTATTTCTGACCTGCGTATATACGTCGCAGTAACGTCTCCGTACCCGCTGGATCGGGGCGTTACATTTTCGCTGCGCTGCACTTTGCCTTTCACTGCACCTTTGCATGCGCTAGCGCCAGGGACTACGCCATCCACTCTTGAGGGATCTTTCACACACGACTAAGTTTAGGGCATGACTCTGATACCATTTGTAAGGACTCGGGGTACCATCTCAAAAGACTAGCCTTCTAGGTGGAGTAGCCCAAATCTTTTTATACCCAAGACCATCCCCTTGTCTAGCCAATGTGGGATTATTTGTTTGAACAAATCTTAACAAAAAAAAACACTGGTAACAGAGACTCCAAGTATCAGAAAGGAAGTGACAAAAACCTAGAGGTCAAACTTTGCCAGATGTCGGCTGGCTAGCCGACCTACCAACAGCGCAGCCGAGCACTGTTCAAAACAGAGACTAGAACAGAAGATTCGGATTCAGACTGAACACGTGTTAGTATTTTAAGTATAACTTTCGCTGTAAAATCCAAATTGTATTGACTAGAACAGAAGATTCGGATTCAAGTTGGTACAGAAAGATGATTAAAAGGGCTTCAATTTTTTTTTATTGACAACTTTTTCAGTTCAATCGTTTGACTGTCCATTTTTAGTAATTACCATGAGATGGCTGTAGTCCAATTCAAAATCAAATTCCTACAACGAGTTGAAATTGGATTGGGAGTCCTATTGTGTCTCTTATTGTAATATGGCTCTGAGGTTTATGTAAAGAGCTGCAATCTCTTATAATTGTATCAGAGAAATAAGCTTTATAATTTAGGTTTTAGTTTCTTTTTTGTAAATGACCTCTTTGTTATATAAAATCCTGACTTTTGGGGAAGAAATTCTGGTGTTTTAGAAGAAAAGGATCAAAAGAGAAGTGATGATTAAGGATTAGACGTAATCACCAAATTAGTATTATCCTTTCCTTTCTCTTTTAATTTACTATATGAAGATTAGAGTCATGTTTATTATTTTATTTTGCAATTTCTTTATCATGAACTAAATCTCTATAGTTAGGAAATTGATGTAGGGAAATTACATGAAGATTTAATCTTGTGATTATGTTAGTTTCTATTCTACTATTACATTCTTCATGTTAGATCTTTATGTTAAGTTTTTATTCCCGTTCTTCAAGTTATTAATTGATTGAAACAATTATATAGATGGTTAGGTTTAAGACCAAGAGGAGATAATCATGCAACGTTTTATAGGAATAGAAATAACATCCTCACATGTTCAAAACGAAATGAGATACATATGTTGTGCAATCATTAGAGGAAAATCACCGAACTTAATGTATCCTTTAGCTTGTAAATCTACTAGATTGAGAGATTGTAGGTTCTTATCGAGGGTATAGTATTAGTGTTGCTCGAAAGAGTATTAATTAAAGTTGGGTGCTTTCGATTGTTAAAATCATAGATACCAGACAATTCATATTTGAGTGAGACACTTGTTTGTAAAAGCTGATTTTATACACGAAATGTTCGCCTTACGGAACTTTTATACAATTATTTGTGCATAATGATGCATTATTCATGAATTTAAGCTTCTCCATTTTACACTTAAAAAGTTAATTCTTGGTTCTTTGCCTTCAAATCTCTGTTTTTCCGCTGGAACTGTATCCTTAAAATCACTAATATGTTGTCAGAATTTTGATATGTTGTCACAGTTTACACACACACAGACACACACAAACATGCACAGTATTTTACTATATCATATGTCCACGTAGGTTCGAAACTTTTGCTAAAAAATATTAGAATATTTAACTTTTCTGAATTCTAACTTTATCACCCCTGCTGAATTATTCCCGAATGCCAAACTTGTCAATGGTTTTCAATATCGATATTGTACAGTATGGGAAATGAAATGGACTTGGCGCTTTGTGAAAGGATTTGAAAATAAATCCTTCCATTCAAATTCGATGTTAAGAAAATCATGTTGGCCCAAAGGCCTTTTAACCCTAGTTTTGAGGATGATGGAACTCATGAGGTTATTTTGTACTAACAAATATTTGTAAGTTATATTTTAGGAAAAATCTAAGAAATGATTGGCTTCACTCAGTACTCACAACTTTAGAAGCCATCTTCAGAGAGATCCAAAAACCTAAAGCACCTATGGCACTCATGATTGAAGGCTTGCTTGAAGTTTAAAGAAGGATCAAGATAGTTTATAGAAGGATCAAGATAAGAAGTAAAGAAATATTTATTTTTGTTCCTTTTAGTCATGTAGAATTAGAATGTTAAAATCAACCTAGATGATCGAAAAGATCATGAGTCACACGCACACACCTCTATACTTCTGTGTGTTGATTCTATAATTCTTGAAAAAGAATTTTTCATTTTCGAAACAGAATTTCAAAACTTTTTTTGAAACTTAGACTTTACAAAATAGAATTTCTTTTTTCTACAAAAACAAGTTCGACATTTTGTTTATGTGTTGATCCAGTATCACACATGCTTTTAGCTTCAAATATATTCATGAAGTATGTTCTATAAAAAGAATTTATAGTATGTTGTGAAAAATCAAAATGTATTTCAGAACTTTAAAAAATACTGTTTTTTACCTAAGGTCGACCGCTGGTAGAGCATATAATATGCTCTACCGGCCGACCGCCCGGTCGACCATTTATGCACGGTCTACACAAGAGGAAGCATGGACACACTGGTCGACCAACCGGTCGACCGTGTGCTTTGGGTCACTAATTTTACCTAATGACGGTCGACCGACCAGTCAACCGTATGCTTCGGGTCCAGCAGGAGTCTATTGACGACCTAGGTTTTAATCTTTCCAAATAATATAATTAACTTTAACAGTGTAGATATCCGATTTAATTTGCGTAACATTAAATTTAAATGACAGAGATTTGACTCTGAATCTCTTGAAAATTGTCAACTCTATCATAACAAATTTATTAAGCATTGTTATAGACGTTTCATAAGAAGAACTAAGCTACTATCAATAGTATTTAAGATGTGAATATTGTCACCCAAATCTAAAAATAGGCAACTGTAAAAAAAAAATCCATGCGATTGGAAGTGATCTGTGAGTATTAAATCATATTTAAATGCATGAATTATTCATGAAAGTTATCCATCATTAAATTTGGAGCAATATTATTTACATCTTAAATACTTAGATAATAGAAGTCGTCTATCTCAACTTTTTTATAAAACATTGTAACCATACTTTTCAGCAAGTCATGTGGGACTAATCAAAGATGTGGGAATCTTAAACTGATATCAATAAGAGGAATCATCTCTAACTTTTAAGAATACCAAAAAAATTCAATAATCCATTTTCATCATGGCTTACTAACTCACGATAAAATTTGATCGTTTGATAATAATTAGCTAGAATTAACTCAATTCTTAAACTAACTCCTCTTGTCAAAAAAAAAAAAAAAAAAAAAGCATGAACAACTAATACAACGATACACATTATCAGCTGCACTAAAATATAAAATATGTTTGGATAGTTTGCGTACAGTTCTCCACACTTGGGTCCAAGGATGAAAAAGGAGTCACTTTGTTTCCCCACACTTGTAGGGTTGACTCAGCCCGAGCGCCACCATTAATCCTGGTGGTGAAAACTTGAAGCCAATTGGTTCACCATTTGGACCTGATCAAAATCACACGTGCAAGAAAGAATAGAATAATGTTTTTTTTGGTGAAGGGTTTCCAAGTTTAAAGGTCCAGCTTCCAAATCTTTGGTCTTTTGTTTTTGCGAAAGTAGATATATGTAGACATCCAGCTGGCCAGAGCCCGGAGACTTTGAGTGCAGAGCCTGATGTTTAAAGTTCAAAGCCGCCAAGCGATGGAATGAAAACGAGTCATAAATTTCAACTGCATTTGGTCAACTCGATCTAGTAATAAAACATTTAGGGGCTGTCTGGTTGCGTGATTTTAGCTTGAGAAATGCTGACAGTTTTGATTACATCAGTATTTTCGTAAAAAAAAAAATAATGATTACAATTATTGTTACGTGACTTCTAGAAAAGTTTTTTTTTTCCCGCTTAATCAGCTGAAACTACTGAAAAAGCTATTGTTGCTACGGTAACTCTTCATAGATTCTAAACTAATTTGACACACGTTCAATTCTCACATTTTCCAGGAAACCACCAAACAGCCTCTTACCATCACCACGTAGCAAAAGTTGTTTCATTTGTCAAAATTCTATTAATAGCAGGGTTCATATCAAAGACCCCATACGCGCAGAGCTTTCTTCACCAGCCGAGCAAGGAAAAACAAAGTTCTCTGATTGTCTAAAGAAGTGGAGAAAACGCTCGTCTTGTCATTTGTCACCACTATGACAACATGCAAAAAATTCAATCTCTCTATTTGCCGCCTGATCCAAAGTCTTTTCTCCAAAGTCATTCGTAACGTCATGTATGCCCACAGTGAGACGTAGCATTTACAAAATGACAGAAATCCATGCTTGGTTGTCACGTGTGATTATAATTAACAAATTCTTGATGTCAAATAAAAGCACATAAAATAATAATAATATGTAGTGTTTTTGTGCATATTTCAAATTTAATTATTGATACATACTTGTCAAGTTCAAATAGTAAAACTTGTTTCTTTTAATATTTTACAAGTGCTTGTCCCATTCTCAATATCAAAAAAGCGTTTCTCTTAAAATATTTAAGTTGGACTCAATTTAATTAGTATAATGAGCAGAGGAAGGTTCGAGGCAAGTGAATGAGTTGGAAGTAGCTAAGGCAACGAGTCAAATCGATCACAATTAACATCACGAGCAGAGACTAGTCCGATCTCTTGTTCTCCAAGTAAAATGAGAATATAACATTAACGTTTTCAACCCCGCACGTGAACTGCCGCCTCGCCCACTGACGGCTTTTTTTTCGAAAACGCGCACCACAGAGTTCATATTGTTTCTCTCTGTGTGTGATTTTTCATGCAAACTGGTGAAAATCTCTGACTGTGATTATATCGGATCATGTCAGTAAAACACAAGGACTCGTATAATTATGAAAAATTTTCATACTCGACAGACTAAACGACAATTCAAAAAATACTAATACGTGTATCAGAGATATTCCGAAAAGATTTCTCCCCTCAAGCAGCATCAAATACAAACCCCATGCAACCAGTAAAAGACCTGCCGACCCCAATTAGAGGTGCAGGTGCCTGTGCCTTGCCTCCCGTTTTAATCCTACATTTTACAGAAGGCGGCACTCCGGTAAATATTAATTTAATCAGCTTTTTTTTTTTCCAGCACATTCACAAGGCCCCGTTTGTCCCCTCACGAGAGTTCAAATCTGCCGCAAAATCATCCGTACATTTTGATTAGCACGTTGCTAATGTTTATTATTATTATGCCCATCGAATCAAACAATGCACATGAGACAGGAACAACACTATACAATAGTATGTAATTAATTGGCAGCATTTGTGTATCATCAGTCGGCGTGCAAAGCGTTTTCCTATGTTTGGTGAAACATCTCATAAAGCAGGGGAGAAAAAACAAAATGTTTGCTGATTGAAACCAAACATTCTAACATATCATCTGAACGCGACCGCCGCCCATGGCTGCAGCTTTCGGAGTCCAACCAAAATGGGTCCAGACCCGCCACGAACCGAAACACGTGCGCTAAAACCAAAGCTGGGGGAGGCGCATCCAGTGACGCATCGGTTCCCGGTCCAATTCTAATTCTCTGACTCAAACTGGATGGCCCTCCGGCGCCCAGCTAACGCCCCTGTGCTCGACACGTGCGGGACACCACTCCACGAGAAACATCTCTCTCAAAAGGAGTCCCCAGAACCTCCGGGATATTTATTTATATACCCCTCCCCGCTTCCAATTTCCACTATCAAAATTGTTTCATTACTTCAGAGTTCAAGAAAAGATTGAACTGAAAGAGGAGGAGTGAGGAGGATCGAGGATGGAATGATGATGAGAAGAGACGCGGAGGCGGAGCTGAACCTGCCGCCGGGGTTCCGGTTCCACCCCACCGACGAGGAGCTGGTGGTGCACTACCTCTGCCCCAAGGTCGCCAAGCAGTGCCTCCGCGTCCCCATCATCGCCGAAGTCGATCTCTACAAGTACGACCCGTGGGACTTGCCAGGTACTTCTTATTCACAGGCAATTAATCAAACACTTGGTCTGCGTATGCGCTCGAATTCTTGAATCATTGTGACATTGAATTTTTTTTTTTGGGTTGGAGCAGAGAAGGCGCTGTTTGGGCAGAGGGAGTGGTACTTCTTCACGCCGAGGGACCGCAAGTACCCGAACGGGAGCAGGCCGAACAGGGCGGCTGGCCGAGGGTACTGGAAGGCGACGGGGGCCGATAAGCCCGTGGCTCCGAAAGGGCGCAGCAGGCCTCTTGGTATCAAGAAAGCTCTGGTTTTTTACCATGGGAAAGCCCCCAAAGGGGTGAAGACCGATTGGATCATGCATGAGTACAGATTAGCTGATACCAGCCGCACAATCAACAACAAAAACGGCAGCTTAAGGGTATGCAATCACCTCTCAATTCTCATTTTAATTTGGGATTCCTATCATCTTCTCTCTCTTTTGATTGCATCAGGCCTTTTTTGTGATTGATGAATATGTGAACTTGATGTTTAAATATTTTATTTCGATTCTTGCAGTTGGATGACTGGGTTCTATGTCGACTCTACAACAAGAAGAATGCGTGGGGGGAGCAGCAGCAGCAGCAGCAGCAGCAGAAGGTAAAAGCTCAACAAGAAGAGGAGAATTCAGACAGCTTCCAAACTCTAGAATCCGATATCGAGCTCCCAGACCTTGACGATCATGTCCAACCTGCACCACTGAACCTAACTCAAGCATCATATGGGGCCAGTCAAGATCAACCACTGAAAGCCATCAAGGAAGACAACGACTGGTTCCAGGACCTGAATCTTGATGACCTGCAGGGTCCTTTCACAGCAGCATTCCAGTCTCAATCTGCCGTGCCCGGGGGATCGGCATGGAGGTTTCGAACCGGGATTACTACTTCTCCGGCCTCGGATCGCCCTTCCCGAGGCCGAGCCACACCAACATTCCACCTTTCTGAGCTTGAGCTTTAGGAATGGTAGATGTGCCTGTATATAACTAGGGTCTTGGATCACAGCAGGGGAGATGAGATTGGTTAGGGTTTTCAGCTTAGGTTTCCTTTGTTTTTGTTGTGGTATTACACAAGGGCAGAAAGATATTGGAGTACATAATTGGTCAACATTATTTTCGATGATTATATTCAAGGAAATTTCATTATTTCAAGTACATAATTTCCTTTAGTTTCTTCAATGCTTTCTGTGTCATCTTTTATCACAAGAAATGTATAGAAACAACCAACTTATATCAGAAATACAGTCACGCTTTCGGTGCTTATGAAATAATCTGAGAGAGGGTCACACTCAAAAATACATAAACAAGCATGAGAAAATAGATAATAACAAAAAAATGGTAGAAAAACTTTTAGAACTGACTCAACAATTTAAAAAAATGAACATTAACAAATGAATCAGAAACTATTCCAAAGTACTTATCAAAATGAATACCTCATAAATACTTGATTTCAGAATTCAGGTTCTATATGGCTCTCTCATCAGTTTGCTCCTTACATATGACTGTAATTCCCTATATAATATCTTACCATTTACCTTCTCAGTCGAGGAAAATCTGGAAGAAATTTGGAGGCCAAGCTTTAGTAGACTATATAAACTCAGAATTCTCACCAAAAAATCATGCTAAAAATCTCAAGAAAAGGACATTTGATACAATACTTAGTTTACGAGTTCAACCATTAATGGTTAATAGCAAACTCTGCAAGTGGAAGTAAGAGAAAAATAAGAAACAATAGTGAGCAAGAACTCATATACCACTGATATGATTGATAGAAGACGGCCAGATTTTGTGTTGGCTGCCAGATGCTCTTATAATTGAAAAGAGATTTCAGAAAATCTAGTACAGGCTAAAGAATTAGATCATGGTCACTATCATATATATGTGGACAAGAACAGAAAAAAGATCTAAAGAATCAAATGAACTAAGCTATAAAAGAATCAGAAAAGACCTCCACATGAAAAATTGCACCAAGTAGGAAAGAAGCAATGTGATTTTGATTTATGCCTCAGACATAGGAAAACTTGTGCAATCAAACTTGGATTAACCCCCAAGGGCTTGCTCTCGAGTCAAGGTTAGAAGACCCACAATGCGGTTGTACATTATCCTTCCCTTCAGCCTTCTTTCTCTACTTCTGAAGGCATTCCTCTGGCACCATCCCGAAGTCAGTTGGAAACATGAAAGGAAGTGAGCTATACAAGGGAGTTGTAAATAGTGCAGCCCATCCTCGAAACGATGGGAGCAAAATGTGGACGGCTTTCAGATATCGTAGTGTCTTGCACTGTTGCTTTGACCCCTATGGGAAAGACATTCTTGGGGATTGGCATAAAAGTAGTCCTCCAGCTTTGGCTGACCTGGGATGACCTTCCTAACTGTTGGCTGACCCAGATGGTTCCTGTGCGCCTCTTGAACAGCGTTGGAAAATTGATCCCACGATATCTCTTCATTTTGGTATAAATCCAGTTGTTCTACTAGTATTTTCCTGTCTAAAATGATGCTCTTACGAAAGCCAGTGAACCTACATGAGGGAAAGAAAGAACCTTTGTCAATCAACCTATAATCCTGAGTTATCATACAAGCAATGAATTTTGATATCAACAATGCACATAAAGCTATCAATGTTTATAAAACTATCTCAGTCTATGCAATTATTTTGTATTTTTTATGAGGCAGTTTTCTCTGCACTAGGTGTAAGATACTTTTAGAGTATTCTCCCCGGATCCAAGCAATTCCCAATTCTACTTGAGAAACTCCCGAGCCCTAAAAGATTTACTCATAAGATCTCTCACTTGACAGATATATAGCTTTAGTCATCTCAAGTAATTATATTCTGCAACTACAGCAGCCCATTAGCAGCTCATTGGAACAACAAACAAAAGGATCAAAATGAATTCTGACTCTGGAGAGAGAAGCTGAACCTGCGGTGTCCCTCTACAACTTTAGCCATATTTCCGTCATAAGTTGGAATGAAAACATCACTTGCAAGAGCTACCAGGTAGTCCAACGCCGCCATCTGATTTGAATGGTTTCGAAGAGGTTCCAAGTCACGAGGACTTAATAGCATCTCCTTGTCTACCTGAGAAATGGCTCAAATATGCATATTATTTATTTTCCCAATAACACAGCATATTAGTTGATTTTGCAATAACGTAGGGATGAAACATACTGTTTTCGGATATACATCCCTTAGAGCAGCCATCCTCCTTTCACCACCATAGATTGTGCCGGCAGCGATGTATATTGTAGTGTCCCTATCAAAATCCAGAGCTTTTAAAACCAATGCAGTTTCTTCAGGGGTAAGAGGACAGCGGCCTTCAAGTCTTTTCTGTTCTGGATCTATCTCCTTTTCTTTCCACCATTCAACTAGATATCTGTGGGTAGATAGATCCAAACCAAATACCATCAGTATTGTAAGAGAACATAATGGATGGATGCATAGATTGTACATCAAAAGACAAATGCAAGTTGGAAACCTCTTCCTAGTCAATTCTTCAGCTTCTTCATCAGAGCATCCATGAGAGCAGCCAGAAAAGGATAGCATATCCATCTCATACCGCAAATGGAGCACAACAAAGTAATTGCTTTTCTTAAGAATTGAAATAAGTTTTTCACCTAAAGCCTCAATACGTGGAGTAAAAATAAGGGCATCATAATTAACACAACAACGTAGTTTCTGGACCGCAAGTGGAAGACCATTGTTTGCAAGACGAGCATCCGTTTTTTCAAAATGAATTACTTTGTGCTTTCGTACAAGAGGTAAGATCTGCATGCAACAACGCATATGCTTTAAAGGAGATAAAGGACCAACAGGAGCCTACTCTATAGAGAAAGGAATGATCTTTTAGCTCACCTGTTTCAAGTAGTATGTCATATTGGACCAGCTAATCGGAGGCATTGAATGTACCTTCACGACATTATTATTTATATCATTGATCACCTTCTGAGGTAGTTTCTTGATAATCTTTACCTCATCTCTCAGTGAATCAATGAAGCGATCCACATTAAATATATCTTCAAAATTACTGCATAATAAACTTGAGTGAATCAGATTTCTTTAAAAACCACGAGTAGCTAACAACAGTGATGTCTATACCTCGTATCAGCCCAAAAGGATCTCTTATCAAGTTCTGGAATTACTAACGTCACATTTAAATAGCGGGCAATGGTCACCATATCACAGATCTGCAAAGACCAATTAACTACCACAAGTCAATAATAGAACATCAAGTCTGGCCATCAACACACAAGAGGGCCTTTATCAAACTGCTGACGTTACAAAAAAGTAAAAACAAGTAAATACAGATAAAATTTACAAACCGCAGCTCGCATTTGATTCAAGCCCCCATTACAAGACAAAAGAAGATAACCGTTGCTTCTATAAACTCCTGCAAAAAATGGTGAAAGTGATTTAAAACATGTCCATAAAAGTGAGGGTTGAGAATAATAGTTCATTACTAATGTCTTTTCAGTAAATATGCTTCACACACACACACACACACACACACACACACACACACACACACACACATATTCAAAGACATATCCGTACATACATGCATACAAACAGACAGAAATAAATACAGCCATAAAATATACAGATACATACATAAATACGTTCTCCACAGAAACATGTCCATATAAGTGAGGGTTGAGATATTAGTTCATTACTAATCTCTCTTTAGTAAAGATGCTTCACGCACACACGCACATTATACACACATGCATATTCCAAGACATATCCGTACATGCATGCAGCCAGACATAATAAATAGACGCACAGATATATACAGATACATAGATAAATATGTTCTCCTACAAAACATGTGTAAGAGTAAATGGTTGTGGAGATGGAAAGTGTAATGCTTTTCTATACTCAAGGAAAAATCCCTCAGAAATCAACTTCACACAAAAATTAGCTTATATTTTGTTGGGATATGAATAACTCTGGTTGTTTTATTAAGGCCTCACAAGGCCTTCATTGTGTTGAATTCGTGGAGAGGTCATAATTTCCAAAAGCCTTCAATCTGCTCATTTGTCAGAAAACGCACACAGACGAACCCAAAAATACTTCATGACCTTAAGTACCAATTGTATCACAGTGGTAAAGTCTCTAAGTAGTGGAAAAGAGGCCTAGGGCTCAAATCTCGCTTGCATAGGCTACAATGCACACACGCCCCCACATACACACAGACACAGTCACAACTTTAGTGCCAATATAGCATGGTTGAAAAACCTCTATGCAGTGGATAAGAAATCTGGGGCTCATATCCCACTTGCACATGCTACGACCTACTCTCTCAGCTAAAGAAAATTTTAAGTACCAGTTTTTCCCACTACAAAAATGCAACATTTTGTAACTTCCATTCCATTTCTTCATGGGATTACATTTTGTACAATGATCTATTGGCATGCATATGTTCTAAGAAGCTACTCAAATTCAATAATAATTGTGACATAGGGTAACATTTTAAAATACTTCAAAGAACAAATAAATGTATTTTCATGCCCAAACTATTCATGATGTATTACCTTTAGCTAAAAGTAAAAGTAAGAAAAGAAAATTACTACACTAACATAGTTTAAGAGGGCTTTATTAAGATTATGGGAAATGACCGACTAAATAATCAATAGTGTACAAAAATCTGTTGTAGCACCCAGTCACTTTAATTACATGCTATGTAGCACAGGCACGAACACGGGTGTCGGACACGACAAAATCACGGTTCAAAGACTCAGTCGAGTCGGAGACGAGTCGTATCCGTCTCGGCCCGCTCCGAGACGAGTCCGAATCACGAGTCGGTCGACTCAACTCAAAGGAGACCGACTCGGCCGAGAATCGGAGTTGATTCGGTCGACTCGGCATTATGATGATGATTTTATACCGCAACGCAATTCAATGTAGAAATAACTACATTAGCATGTATTTATGAATGTAATTTGTGCAATTTACTATATTGTGCATGTATTTTGATATGTTTCTACCGACGACGCGTGTATTTATACTTTCGCTTTATGTTTAGTGTGCTAGGTGATATATTTTAGATATATAATACATGAATGTGGATATCTATATATTTTTAAGATTTGTCGTGATTTTTTCAAAATTTTTTGAGCTTTCTATGTAGCGTTTTGCGCATATCGCCCGATACCGATCCGTCTCAGTGCCCGCCGAGTCGGCGGCCGAGACCGCGACTGTGAATCATGGACAAAATCCAAAAAATAAAATGATACGAGGATAAGAAAAACAATATTTTATTATTATTATTATTCCTATTATATATAGATAAATTTCCTCCCCCTGTTCCTAATTTTTCGATTTTCTCTACATACTTTCAAAGAGGTACATTGTTTTTAACTTTTTCAGCGATACTTTTCTAAGTAGACATTTCTACACAACTCTACCTATGTGAGTAGAATAATGAATAATTAACTTGTAAAAGATAATCAAATATGAATAATTAGTTTTATTAAAGGTAGATGAAAAACGAAATAAAATCTAAATAATTTATATCTATACCTTCTATAAAATAACAAACAAAAAATTTAAAAAAATCTAACTAATATCTCACCTAGTTCATGGTATGTGTAAATTTTACTAACATATTTGCTTATGTCAAAATTTTTCATGTTTATTTAAGAGACATATGACTTTTAGATATCTAAAACATGATCTTTAAATTTTATTTAATGCCGACACAGCGCTGGACACGATGCCAACGCGTGATTTATGGTTGTTTAAAATCTGACACGGTATCAGAGTGTCCGATATATGTCAGGCAAGTGTCTTGCAAGTGTCTGTGTTCAACATGTGTCTGACACAAACACGACACTCACTTTGAAGTGTGCCTGCTTCATAGATTATATGAAGTTAAAATCATGTGATTGTCAATGATCTAATTTTTTTAAAGAAACTTATGTTCTAACTTACTCATCATGATGCAATCCCCAAATTATCTATGGAAAACATGCAGTTGTAAAGCGGAAAAACACTTTCTTCCCTTACGGGAGGTCGCAAGTCCAGTTCTCCACGTCCGCAGTTGTCGAGGAGATTTTCAAACTAAATTTGTAAGGCACACAAATTATGCATACTACACAACGACTCAACTTCACTGCGTACGGAGGCCACTAGGCTCGAGTAGATGTTTGTGGAGGCTCATTTACGGTGGTGTGTATGATGCATAAAAAGGCTACTCGCAATTCATAGAGGTTGGGTCATTATGATTTTTTGTGCGCACAACATCTAGGTTTGAGACTCGATTTTGGTTTTGGACCCTACCTTTATTAATGGTTTTGATTAAGTTTGTTAGTTCCGACAATTTCATTTCGAATTTCAGTTTCGGTTTTAGTGTATATAAACATATAGACATTGTTTTATTATATGCATATCTAGTGCGCATAAAGACTCAATATGAATATAATATGTAGGGTGAACGGGTGTTATTTCAAGAGACGTGAACTTTTGATGCTCAACTAGTTAACAAAAAACTTAATCTAAATTAATATGGAAGTTGTCAATCTAGAATTGAATTAAGATTATAATTAGAGTTATATTCAAAATATCTAATTAGGATTTAATTATGATAAATTAGAAAATATTGACGTCAGATGGTTGTAGAAGTTAAAAGGGAGATAAAATTATTAAATAGAAACAATACATTCTCTCTTTCTTCCCTCGGTTTTCGGCTGCTCATCGGCGTGATCTCAGGAGGAGATCTGAGGTGTCGGTGAAGCGTTGGTGAGATCGTCAGGCACAGCAGCTGTCGACGATACTGAAGTTGAAGGTGGGTTAGGGTGTAGTGATCGAGGAAGACGCTGAACAGTCCCCAGTCACAATTTTCAGGGATTTTTTATTTTATTTTTCTTTTTTTCTTTTCTTTTGATTTTTTTGACTTGAATTCGATCTAGGGTTTCGGATTTTTTTGAAACTAGAGAAGAAAGAAATTGATGAAAATCTATGGTTTTTTTGGAGATTTGTGGTGGAAGCTAGGGTTTTACGGAGGGGAAAATTTTGTGTGGAGGAAGAAAAGAACACTAATTTAACTCTGATACCAAGCTGATGTACGGGAAGGGGGGAAAGAAGAAAGAGAGAAGAAATTAGAATTTTGAAAATAAGATAAATTTTAGCTTCAACACCAAAGAGATTACTCTCCCACTCAACACATTACCATGCATTCAATTACAAAGCAAAACTTAAAATATAAAATAAAAGATTTTTAAATCAACTGAACTGAATAAAACACTAAAGGTTCTGGCCTTATATAGGCCCAATACACAAGAAATTTTCCCACAGATCCAACATAAGACTAAAATAAAAAAATAAAACTAAGCCTAGCCTAAAATAAAAAGGAAAAACAGCCTAAGCAAATAAAGCCTACCGATTCCCATCTGGATCAAGCTTCTTATCTGCTCTATTGCAGATGCAATAATCTTTTAGACATCCAAGTAACAATTACGTCACTTATCCCAACTTGTTAATTTTAGGAATAGATACAACTGAATTAGAGAAAATGCCTCTCAGAGTATCATGTTCGGTAAAATTTAAATTCCCTCTGAAATGTAAGGCTTCTAAAATAGGCTTCATGATGATCAACTTGAAGGTGCCTTCTGGAAGCCCACTCTCAAAATCCTTACACATTTTCAAATTTTTAGTTGATATGCATTCTTAACCTTGAAAGCCTTTCCAACTGGCATTACACTCCTCTAAAACTTTAATTCTTTGGGTGATAATATCCAAAAGTATCGAAAATAACATGAGATATTCCCAACATAATACATTCGAGACCTCTTTTAGTTAAAGCATTTTGTTACTTCTCAAGATTAACATGCTACAGTGTTTCTTTGTCTGATAATCCATGACATCCTAAACCTCCATTAGTTTAACCTACAAACCAATTCCATAGCACTCACTATTCGTTAAAGTCTTTCCTAAAGATGAGCCTAAACAATAGGTGGTAGGGGGAACAAGAGGGAACTTATCTGGACTTCAGGCCTTTATACTCTATGAGCAACCGCTCTCACTTCTTCGTTATACTCATTAATACCCTCGTTGCACTCTCCAGTAATATAAAACTTTAATCCTTCAGGACAGGCAGTATCCTAAACAACTTGATGAAATAGGTGACAAACCCTAGAAACCTCTTTTATTGAGCTTCTTTAATCACAACTATCACATATTTACCTCTATAATCAACCTTCCTGACTTCTTCATTATACTCATCATACCCTGCTTTGACACCCTTTAATAAAACTTTGATCCTTCAGGTCAGGCAATCATATACTGATGAAACACGTGTAAAACACTGTAGAAGCCTCTTTGCTTAAGCTTCTTTAATCATGATTATCACATATTTTTCCTTTTGTACTTGCCACCTTATGTTTTATCAATTAACTAATTAATTGCATATTGCTGTACATAAGTCATGCCATCCTAAAAGTACATCTCCAGCCCAAATCTCCCCTTGTAAAGTCATTGCCTTTTACTTGGTGTTTTCCTCTACGGTGTAGATCCACTACAAGAAACTTCCTTCCAAAAATAATCAATCCCAAGGGCATAATTCCCCACACAAGATTAAATCCAAAGTGCGCTCTTAATTTTCTTACCACAATAATCAATTGTTCTTTCCCTGAAAAGGGGTTTCTCATGGCCTTGATCCTTCACCCACTAGTCCATCCTACTCTACATGAACCTTGTTATATACATCAAATGAGTAAAAACTTCATCAAGAGTATCAAAAATGAGTGTCATCATAGTATAAATGCTAAATCTTTGAAGAACTCAAGTATTAGATTAGAATACCAAAAGTTCAAGGAATAACAGGAAGTGTAAACTTAAGCCAGAACCAACCAAAATCATTAGGAAATAGAAGCAAAAATCATAAAAAGTTATGAGCAACATTGCACAAGGACCAAATGGAAGTCCATAATAACATATAACTGCATACCACCAAAACCAGAGTGAAAATAAACATAATTACTATAAATGAAACTGAAAGTTGATAAGCTGTGCCAAAATATGAATGCAGAAGCTTCAATGAAGCTAAACACAAAATTTTGCCAATATTTCTATAAGGATTCAAGGGATGAAATAACATCAATACCTAAAACTACAAATCCGGTCTGTTTAATTTGCTGCAAGTGAGAGGAAAATGTGAGTGGGAAATGGGGAAGAAAAGGTAAGAAAAATGTAGAAAATTGGAATTTGTGCAAGTAAGTTTTCTAGTATTTCGTTGTAATGTGGAAGTGCAAGTGAAAAAGTTTACTGTGTTTTCCGGTGTTTGGTTAGTGTGGAAGTGGAAGTGGCAAAGTTAACCACAAAGTTGACCGCAAAATAATATTAAAATGAATATTAATTATGAAGTTTATTTTAGACTGTAATTAGACTGCAAGTGGGATTTACATGACCATAAAATTAACTATTATGAGCTACAACTTATTACAAGTGACATTTAAATGACCACAAAATTAACTATAGAACCCTGCAAGTGGGAAAATGATAGGGTAAAAGGGAGGTGTAAAAGGGATGAGGAAAAGGGGTTTTCCCATTTCTCTTTTCCGGTTCCAAACAAACACGGCAAGTGGGAAATGAGTTTTCCCACTTTCGCTTTTCCCAACTTCCGCCCCAAACCAAACACGCCAGTGTTTTTTTAACAAAAGAAACTAAAAAAAGGAAAACAGAATATAGCCAAAAATTGCAAAAACTAGTATTTACTTGAAGGAAATAAACCCAAGCACACATGAATCAGCACAACCTCATTAAGAAGGTTGAAAATAAAGCCACCACATCTTTTAACAACAAAACTGGAAGCATGATAGGAGAGGAAGGCATCATTGTGCTCCAGTCAAATTCCCACACAAACCCCACTACAAGCCCAAAATAGAGTAGGTGTCCAATTGTTTCAAAGGGACTATATTAACACAAATCACAAACACCTTTGTCAATATTAAGCAAGATCAACAAGCGTCCTGTCACCCTTAAGGAAGTAAAAAAATAATCCAGATTGAACCAACATAATTACTCATCTTAAGCACCGTAAGTTAAAATTTCTAAGAATCAAAACTCTGAAATAAGAAATATTTAAATCTTACACCAAACTAAGCTATACATACACAAAATGCGAACATGCAAATAATAAACATGCAGTGCAAAGGTGTGGGAATCAAGCAAGAGGAGCTATCAAGCAATGGGAATCTCACTATTGATGTCTACACTCAAATTTTTTACGAAACCACAACCACCAAATGTCATGACACATAGAAATAGAAAGAGGAAAACAAATAATAGTAATAATAATAAGTAATGATAATTTGATTCTCAGGATTCAATCAAGCAATACCCTATAAGATACTAAGCTAAGGACTGGAATAGTACAAACTAAATCCAAATTCCTAACAAAAAGGAAATGGAAAAGTAACTCTAAACATACATTAAACTCTTAACACAGTTGATATCTGGTCTTGCGCACACAGAAAAGTATTTATTTCCCAAAATCTAACTTTAAGAAAAGAAGCATCTTTTGACATAAAAACCCCAAAATAGATATACCCAACACCCGAACAAAGTAAAGTACAAGTACCAATTAAATCCTACTCCTTGAACAAAAGAAACATTGAGAACACATAAAAATCAACTCAACCAAAAAAAAAAAAAAAGTAAAACAAATAAAATCTCCAAAATACCTCAAACAAAACCCTAATTAGATCCTTAGTTTTAACTTTCAGAATGAGTAAGAAAGGAAAGGAGACATTTTGACCAGTGAACAAAGCATAACCCCCAATGCAAAACCCTAATTGCCCCTCAAAATCGAACAACATGACAGAGAAAGAATCCAATCCACTCACTTTGGGGCAGCTTCGCGCGAGGCGAGGGCAGGGTCCCCCCAAGGGGGTTAACCTCCCTGACGACGTTATTGGTCGAATTAACGGCGGCGTTACGTTCAAAGCACGGCGATGGCCAGGACTTCAGCAGCCTGGGCTGCCACACCGCAGTCATCGACGCCAGCTGCAGGATCGCCGTCCAAATGAAGACGCTGAGGGAGATCCTCAACACCCACGTGCTCATCCTCGCCCTCCACCCGCCGCCTCCGGCAAGGCCGCCGGCCCTCATCAGATGCCGCCGGTACTTGCCATTGTCATCCCGCGGCATTGCAATCGGAATCGACCCTTCACCTAAAGCACCATTGGAGTCGAGAGAGAGAGAGAGAGAGAGAGAGAGAAAGGAAAGTGTTTATTATACTAGAGTTTAAACAAACCTTTTTTCCTTTCTTCTGTTTTTTTTTTTTCTCTTTGCAGAAAGAGTTGGCGCCGGGTTCTATTCTTTCTTCTTTGTTTTGCTTTTTTTTTTTTGTTTTTTTTTTGGTTTGCTATCTAATTTCTTCAATCTATATTAAGTATCCTGGGGAAGAGATAAGAATAAGGTGTTTAGTTGTGTTGTGGGATTAGAGAAGGGAGATTGATTTATATCTCACCACTCTATTTAGATCTAAGTGGTATTTTGGTTTGGATAACTAAATTTAGATATTGATTTAATGGTATCTTTACTCTTTTCATCTGAAAAAATATTGATATTTATTTAGAGTTTGGGTATTATGAGAATGGGTTAATTAATCTTTGCGTTCAGTTCAATCTGACTCAAATTTATTTATGTAAATGCCAGTCTATCACAATGAAAAAAAAATCTTTTGTTATATAGTTGATCTAGGAGATTAAGGAGCAAGTCAATCAGCAGGCAAATAACTTAACCTGTGGATAGCACCCTAAAAGCATGTCACAGGCCAGAAGAGTGTTGTCGACAGGATAAGTTATTAGCCTGCTGGTTGACTTATTCCTTAATCTTCACATCAGTCCCTCCCTCTTCACAAGAACTCGTCCTCGAGTTATCTAGATACAACTACTCGGGTGAGTGATAATCATAAAGATCTGCCGCATTAAATATCTTTGACATCGCCATACCGCTTGGAAGATCTACAATTGTAGCGCCCTGATCCCGCGGGATGGAGACGTTACTGTGACGTATATACGTAGGTCAGAAATACCCTTACATATATACGCTAAGCATCAGTACAGGAAAGAATCAGAGTACGAAAGTACGTGGTGCATTATACGTTGCAACCTATAAGTACAATTACAAAGTTATCACATGATGTGACATAATATTACAAGAATATTACATCACCGATAGGCGCAAATGCGAGAATACAAAGAGATATACAATGATGAATAGTACAAAATGCGCTCACGAGTTACAAAAGAAAAACCCGAGAGACGAGCAGGAGAGCCTGGAAGAATAGGGTCCCACACTGATCTTCCGCTGATTCACTACGCTTCTGTTGCGCCACTCTGATCAACAGGATGTCCATCACGGTCCAAACTTCAGGATCTTGACATGAGGATTCATGGGAGTCAGAAACTCCCCAACAAGTAGTATGGTGAATGCCAAATAGCGTACATAGATAGGCACACGTGTATCAATAAATTTGAATCAAAGAGTATGTATTGAAAACCGTGTCGTGAGCACAAGCACACATGAACATGAATGAGGCATCAAGTGATGAAATGTACAAAAGCGACTAAACCAGTTGTACGAGCTCAATAGATAGATTCATGAGACTGATACCTCGAGGAGATAATCCAAATAAGGAAACCCTCATTTATATACCATATACCTCATGTCTTCATCTACTGAGTACACACAACCTGAGCTGTCCACAATAACAGCTAAAGAGAACAATATGAATCATCAGGAGGCAATAATTATACGGTAACTAAAGAACTCGTATAAAAATATGAATAAGTAAATCATGAGATTAGGCATAGTAATACAAGTGTTATACCAGGTAAGAGACAAGCTATGCACAATATAGTAATAGCAGGAGATCAGTGAAGTAGTGCACAGGTGGTAAAAGTCAGGAATAAATAATAATAATAATAGTAATAAAACCGAAAATTTGAATTAAAACCTGATGAAAGAAAATATGGTAAAACCAGCAGTACAACCTAAATTACGGCTTCATGAGATAAGTACACCAAGGAATATTCCAAATAAGAAAACCCTCATTTATATATCGTATATCTCACGTTATCGTAATATGAATGTATGCAACCTGAATTGCAAAATGCAATGAATCATTAATTAGCACCTTATTATTATTATTACTCGTCCTACCCTATATTTAGGTGTGTGTCCTAGCGTCTACACACATACATCCATATATGAGTAAACCGAGGCTGTTATTGGAAACTGATGATGTGTTTATAGTGGGTTCTGTTTATGCCCGGGATCACGACCCAGGGTGTTCAGTTGCTAGTGTACAGAACCAGCCGCAAGGACTACAATAAGTGGGTCTTATATTATGCTCATTTAGGAATGTAACAGGAGGTAGGTGTCAACGCTCCCCTCAGACACCTGGAGGCCCTTATGTAGATCCAGGAGATTTGAGTTGCACAACATATCTAGTACCACTGTAAACATATTCACTACTTGAAGTTTATTAGTTTTCCTCTTACCTGATGTAAGTTGTCCTTTTTATAGTTTATTAGGTAATTATCAATTTATGAGAATGGCAGGAGTAGGACAGGTTCAGGAGTTACAGGAGTACATAAGTACTATAAAGATAAATCACTGTATATAATACAGAATATCAAGACAGGATTCCCGTAAATGTGATAATCACAGGTCAAGCAGTCAGGTAATAGGTGACAGGTTATAAGTGATATCAAACAGGTATCAGGTGATAGCATGCATGAGTCAGGTGTCAAGTAGTAGCCATGCAGGTGTCAGGTGATCACAGCCAGGTGATAGCATGTCAAGTAAATAAGCACAGTAGATATCAATATCATATATCACAACGTGAAAAAACGGTACCGATACAGGAGATCGAGACAAATACAAGAAAGTGGTACCGATACTGAATATCGGTACAAATATTGGAAAACAATATGATTTTGAAAAACAGTTCAAGTAAAGGTTTCAAACTCTTCACAATTATCAAATAAAAGAGTTAATCAAGTTATCGAGTAGGCAAGCGAGCAAGTAAACAAGTTAGGGACAAGATCAGCGAACAGAGCTTAATCACTAAAGCACCCGTGGAACTCAGGGACGACTCGGCTTAAGATGCGAGTCTAAAATCCGGCAGAGTCCTGCCTAGGCATGTTTAGTGGTAAAACGCTGAGGGCTAAGCTGCCTTTCTAGGTGTAGCTAAAAAGTTCAGAGGACTTTAATAAACCTTAGAGAGATTAAGCCCGAAGGCTGTAGTAAAATTGCAGAGCAGTTAAGCCCAGAGGCTTATAAGTACCTGCATAAAGTGTTAGTAAAAAATAGTACACAGATAGGCACTATTACAAGCATTCGTCCCATCAATACAGATACATCATACCACCAATACAATACTAATCCATCGATACAATGGTTACACATGTACACGAATACTAATCAACCGGACGAAGTGGGGAAACCCAAAAGGAAAGCGAGAACACTCGCCTAAATACGAAAAACACCGTGAAATTTTCGATCTTCGAACTCCAAGTAACCAACACGTGAACGCGTTCAAATATAATAAAATAAATATATATATAGAGGAGAGTGTGAAAAATTCAAAGAGAGAAAATGACATCGTGGACGTGGGGGTCGCAAACGCGAAGGTCGTGTATACGAGGATCGCGCCACGCGAAAGTAGTCTATCACGTCGCGAGGATCACGTTATGGAAATGCTTGGACGCGGGGGTAAGCTCCGCATCCAACAATCATACTTGAGAGAGAGAGAGAGAGACATGGAGTGAGACGGGCTGAGAAAGATAGAGGAGCCTGAGAGAGAGAGCCTGAGAGAGAGAGTGAGAGCTAGGGAGGGAGATGCGAGAGTAAGAGAGAGAGAGATAGAGAGAGTAAGGCTGAGAGAGAGTGCAGAACAGAATAGAAGAAAGAAGAGAAGAAAGAAAAAGAAGAAGGAAAGAAAGGGAGAAAGGAAAAGAAAGGAAGAAAAGGAAGGAAAGGGGAGGTAGCGGCCATGGGCGGCTAACAGCCTGGCTGGCGGTGCCCTGGTGGCCGGCGGCCTGGGCCCAAGAAGAGGAGGAGGAGGGTGTATATGGGGGGTGCAAGTCTAGTTGAAGGGGAGGATTTTGGGGGTTGACGAAACATCATTTCAGAAGCCGAGAAATAGCTTAGATGGAAGAGCTCGTCAGAGGAGGAGGTTTGGTGGAGTCGGTGGTGGACGTGGTAGTGTAGGTGGTGGTGGAGATGGGGGAGATGGTGGAGAAGGTGGTGGTGGAGATGAGTTTTCTTGGTTTAAGATGGAGTTGGTGTTGTTGATGAAGAAGAAATTGGGGTTTGTTGGAGAATGAGAGATGAAGGAGATCACCGGAGTGGTGGTGCATGGAGTTTTGTCAGCGCTAGGGTGGCCGGCGAAGCGAGGGGACATAGGCTGCCATTGGTTGGATGAAGAAAAAGAAAGGAAGAGGAAAAGAAATGAAAGAGGGAGAAAAAGAAAAGGTATGTACATATACAAGTACACACACACACACACATAGAGAGAGAGAGAGAGAGAGAGAAAGAGAGTGGGGAATTTACTGAGACTCGCGCCAACCAAACCAGAGTCGCGTCTGGCCTTAATGAGTCCAGACGCGGGGCTTAGCTCCGCGTTGGAGTGATAAAGCAGAGTTGCATTTGCAGAGGAGAGAGAATAGTTGATCGGAGTGATGTGGCAGATTTAGAAGGGAATTAAATGCGAGATGAGAGAAGAGGATGTGATCACTATGTCTATTATAGGTAAGATCCACGTTCACTGGGTTGAGCCCAGACGCGAGACTAAGGTCCGCGTCTGGTACGAACTGAGTACTCGTCATAAATGAAGTGAGAGAAAAGTGGTTGCGATATTTATTGAGTGGCTGCGAATTTTCTGAGGAACGAGAAGGAAAGAAAAAGAAAAAGAAAAGGAAAGGAAAAGAATAAGTGAAGGAAGAATTTTGGAAATTAGAGAAAATAAAAGAAAATATCTGGGTAAAATCCTGGAATTTAGGAAAAAACTGAATACACTGGAAAAGCCCAGAAAATGGAGTAACTCAGAACGATCCCAAAAAATTCACAAAAATAAAAATATTATATTAAAGCACATGGTGAAATTAGATTTTAGAAATTCAATACCATTTTTAAATTGAAAATCTTAGAATCTACCAGCTATACCGGTCGACACCGAGTCTGGCCGATTTTCGATAAATTCAGAAAAATCTTAAAAAATGTGTTATGATAGAAAATATGATTTAAGAAGTAATGTGAAAGCGGTTTCTACAAATTCAACTTTGTTTGTAAATTAAAAAAACTAAGAATCGATCGGCAGCATCAGTCGATACCAGTTTTGAAAATTTTACAATTTAATTAAGAAAATTTTCAAAAAATCATGAAAAATCTAAAATATTAGAAAATGTTGTTTGAAATTAAAATCGGTCAAATCTGATTACTAAAAAGATCAAATCGATCAATACCTGTGGATCGGGCCCCGGTTCAGACTGGGCTGATTTTGAATTTAGGAATTCGGATCTAAATACCAATGGTGATATAAATAATCATAAAATAAAATAAATATGAAGAGAATCAAAAGAATATGATCGAGAAATAATAATACGTATCCAAGTACGTATTCCAGGAACGGGGTGTTACATTCTATTCACCTTACAAAAATTTCGTTCTCAAAATTTTGATAAGAGGAAAATGAACACAGAAAAGATAGGGATAAAAATTATATCAATTAAGAAATGAATAACTAAAAAAATTCACAATATGACTAATCGATTGCTCGAAACCTAGATGTCTTCTACACTTCCTGTCGTATAAAACTTCGGACGGTACTATATTAATTCAGATCTGATATCTGTTAAGAAGAGAATTCTATCTGATGAGGATAATTAAGAATCTAAATGGTTTGATTAGACTTCCCGATTTGTCTGAGAGTGATAAATCAAGCTGAATATAAGAAGAGTTCCTAAACTCTTTTGAAGACCTTAACAGAATGACGATCTGAATCCCGTGTCTCTGTCCGATATAATAATAACTGAAATATCGCGTAACTGAACTATCTCCCTCATATGATTAACTGTCAGAAGTTCTGTACACTGACCCTACTCTGAATAATACGAAGTGAGCTGATATTGAAACTAACCAAACTTTAACTGCATGAATTCTGCTAGAATAGAGGAGATAACTTCTTTCTGAAATATCGTAACCCAAGAATACAGTACTCAACTGTTCAGAATGCATACTTACTCTGCTAGGCATGAAATTATCTCCGGGGAAAAGTCTGTGACAAGATTATTGATGTTCTGTCTATTCTCTAATACTTTGGAAGCAAACTATAATATCGTAGATAAAGAAAACCTGATAAACTGATCATAAATGTATAAAAGAACCGACTAATAATAACGAGTTCTGAATACTGAATGTCGATCACTCGGAATTGTATAACCTAGAATTTATAAGATCTGCTCTCGGGAGGATAACCTAACTGTAGATTAAATATCCAGAGAATACCCAAGCCTTATAAGGTTGGCCAAATAGATCGTCGATATAGATTAGATACAGTGAGAAAACCTGCTTCACCAAGTCCATGCAATGTGTTTGGCGGGAGAAATCTGGGGAATGAGGTTAGAGTGCTAAACACTGATGGAACTAGCCACGAGTGAAGCCAAATCCAAGTGGGGCCATTGCGTGACACAGCCTCAGGCGCTAAACACTAGGTGTGACAGAGCTAATGCTCTGTAAGACTCGCACTTGGCGAATCTCATGCGGCGAAGTTAACACGCAATACATCGCTAAATGCTAAGCATCAGGGTGCAGCAAAGCCCTTGCCTGGTTGATCTCGCGTGGTTAGATCACGACTCTCAATTGTCAAGGTTAGTGGGGTCCGTGATTCATCGAATCCATGAAGATTGCTAAGTATTGTATCTCTGAGCTCAGTGAAGTCGATAGAAGAGAACAGGCTCGCTATTGGAATACTATAGAATATATCATAGCTCTGCCCCTATAGAAGCTCTGAATCTGAAAATTCATTCATACTGATACTCCTTGTGTAGTGATACAGTCTATCTGATTAAAAAAGTGATGATTATTTAACTCCCTGTACTAATCCCATGGAGCGTCTTTACATATAAGATTAGAATGCGAACCGAAGAACTGTCCGGTATAAGATAACACGATGTACTAAAATCAAAGAATACCAGGATAGGGTATGAAAGAACCACATCAGCCCAGCCTCACTAGTCTACCCATATCTTAAGTTGGTACAAAGACTACGAAAACTGAAAAAGTGAAAAATGGAGGGGATACACAAATCAAAGAAAGGATGATCAAGAAGAAATAGATAAATCTGCACTTGTAGTTAGATTGTATAAACATGACTTATGCATCCAGTTGCAAATTTTATTACTATTAATTTGTCAACTAGTTGTACTGAAAATATGAGAGCGTAGGCTCTGATACCAGCCTATAACGCTCTAATCCCGTGGGTACGGAGACGTTATTGATGTATATACGTAGGTCAGAAATACCCTCACATATATACGTTAAGCATCAGTACATGTAAGAATCAGAGTACGAAAGTACATGGTACATTATACATTCCAACTTATGAGCACAATTATAAAGTTATCACAGGATGTGACATAAATATTACAAGAATATTACATCACTGATATGTGCAAATGCAAGAATATAAAGAGATATACAATGATGAATAGTATAAAATGTGCTTATGAGTTATAAAAGAAAAACTTGAGAGACGAGCAGAGTCCTAGAAGAATAGGGTCCTAGACTGATCTTCCGCTGATTCACTACGCTTCCGCTGCGTCACTCTGATCAACAAGATGTCCATCACGGTCTAAGCTTCAGGATCTGGACATGAGGATCCAGGGGAGTTAGAAACTCCCCAATGAGTGGTATGGTGAATACCAAATGGCGTGCATAGATAAATTCGAGTCAAAAAGCATATATTGAAAACCATGTCGTGAGCACAAGCACGCATGAATATGAATGAGGCATCAAGTGATGAAATATACAGAAGCAACAAAATCAGTTGTACGGGCTCAGTAGATAGGTTCAAGAGATTGATACCTCAAGGGGATAATCTAAACAAGGAAACTCTCATCTATATATCATATACTCATGTCTTCATCCACTGAGTACGCTTAACCTGAGCTGTCCACAATAACAACTAAAGAGAACCGTATGAATCATCAGGAGGTAGTATTTATACAGTAACTAAAGAATCCGTATAAAATCATGAATAAGAAAGTCAGGAGATTGGGCACAATAATACAAGTGTAATACCAGGCAAGAGACATGTTGTGTACAATATAATAATAGCAGGAGATCAGTGAAGTAGTACATATATGGTAAATCCAGAAATAAATAATATAATAATAATAGTAATAAAAATGAAATTCGAATTAAAACCCGATGAAAGCAAATACGATAAAACCAGCAATACAACCTAGATTATGGTTTCATGAGATAAGTAAATCGAAGGAATAATCCAAATAAGGAAACCCTCATCTATATACTATATATCTCACCTTATCGTAATCTGAATGTAATAAACCTGAATTACAAAACACAACGAATCATTAATTAGCATCTTTTATTATTACTCATCCTACCCGTATATCTAGGTATGTGCCGTAGCATCCCAACACACATACATCCATATATGAGTAAACCAAGGTTGTTATTGAAAATTGACGATGAAGCCAACAGGTTAAGTTTATAGTTGGTCCCGTAGATACCCGTGACCATGATCCAGGGTGTTCCGTTGTTGGTGTAGGGAACCGGCCGCAGGGCCTACATGAAGTGAGTCTTATATTATGCCCATTCAGGAATGTAACAGG
>JAVJIF010013534.1:75000-150490 GCA_038442645.1 Agave tequilana
ATTAAATAAATACAAAAATACCTGCAAAAGGGGTCAGTAATCATGATAGACATGAAAACATAGATAAATAAGAAAATAAAAATAGGAAAATAAAGATATTTATGAATAATAAAAGCGGCAAGTCTCCTACTAAAATCCCATGGAGTATCAGGTACTACGAAGTCCCGGATTTTGAACTTGGGCATGCAAACCCAGAGTCGTCAGAAAGCGACCTAGTGAGTGGTAAAATTAAAGAAGCAGTACTATATACTATTATAGTATTTACAATCACGATATCATATAATACGAGTCTAAATAACAGTGGTACAATATAATGTTATAGTAACAATAATGTTACAAGGGTATTACATAATAAAAAATATTACAAATGTCAATCGGGTAGAGTTTTATATATATAACAACTAACAATATTGTATTATATTATCATTAAAGCCTTTATGACCATTAACATGTTATTAATATCAATATAAATGATAAGATACAAACTTTAGTTATTTAATAATATTATCAATTTGTTTAATTAACATGTATTGAGCTTTCATTATGTCATGTCTACTGATTAAGCTAATAGTAACAGTAACATGATGGTGTTAACAATGAATATAAAGAGAAATAATCATGCTGCAGGGTCGTGAGTGTATAGGAACAATGTGTCTATAAAGAATACATGAAACACCGAGTATAATAACAGGCTGGTAAAGAAGAACTCAAGAAGCTTAACACAGTATAATTATGATGACATGCTACAATATTTGTGAATATACATGAATAATATCTCTATAGAGAATGTATAAAGTACAACTATACATGTATAATAACGAGATAATAAACAAGATAATCATGATATTTAATATAATATATACAGATAAGTCATCATGCAAGATATCACACAGGTGATGAGCAATAAATAATAATTATACAATGATAACTATCAGTATCACCTGATATTTTAATCAATCTCTTTCAGTGTTCCATACCACTGACAGTTCATATTGGAGCCTGTACTCTAACAGAACCTATCCGGATATGGCATACAGGTACTATTATCTAAACGAGAGAGTAATCAAATATCAAGCATTCTTGTCGCCATTATTGTTTATATTATTTAATTATATTAATTGAAAATTCAATGGTCAAGGAGTTCTTATCGGGTGGGTGTATTCCGTGTATACCCAGAATCACGGCCTTAAACAGTTCCTTGGCTGCTGAGACCAGGGCCAGCCCGCTAAGACGAAACAAATAACGAAAAATGGGAGCTCATTGCGCTATAATGGTAGCCAACACTATCACGTCCCCTGCAGTGGGACTATAATGGATCCATACATCCACCCGATAAGATCTAGTCCACCGTCCAACTTTTCCTCAATCCCAAGTTATATTTATTATATTTAAACAACAATGCACATGCATCAGGAACAAGAACAGTGCATGATACATGTAACACGATAATAGGACATGAGCTCTGTTGATAGCATGAAATAAGATAATGGGAAACAAAAAACATGAGGTGTGGGATTCAGGTGGTTCCCGTGTCTTAGATCCATGGTACTTAGTTTTACATATCGCATATCAACAGCTCACATGTCAGTAACTAGAATATCATATTCATATCAGGATTACAGTATACAGTCATGTATTATATTCAGTAAGCCATACAATAGGAATACAGGAATAACCAAAGCATGATACAGGTGAATCCATGTAACATTCAGTATAACACATGATCCGTGTAACAAGTGTACAAGTACATGAAATAACAGTGTTTAGTGTAACAAGTGTTTACGTGAAATAACAATGTCCAATGTAATAGGGTATCTGTGTAACGATGATATTAATATATGAAATAATAGTGTCCATCTAATAGTGATACAAGCACATAAATAACAGTGTCTGGTATAATAGAGTATTAATGTAACATTGACAGTGTCTAGTGTAATAGAGTATTCATGTATCAGTGGTATATGAACATGAAATAATAGTATTCAGTGTAACAGTATCCGTGCAACGGTGATGATGGACATGAAATGACAGTATCCGGTATAAGTCAGGTAACATTGGCCATATCAGGGTAATATCACTAATATAATCGTGTATCAGTATATCCATATTTGTTATAATGATTACAATATTTTAAATATGGTCAACGTCACAAATTAATTATATATAATTATCTATTTTTAAACTTTTCACAATCATGGTGAAAATTATCAATTTATTTATTTATTTACTTATTAGAATTATTAGCTTATTATTTCAGGATTTCTTTAATTCACCGTCTAATGTTTACTCGATATTTTGATAATCGTTTATATTTTATATTACATCAAGAAATAAATTAAGTTATTATTTTATCAAATATGTTTATAGAGAAATCATGCATATTTTAATTACAGTAATTTTTTATAATTATTTTATTAAATAATATTTATAGTGATTTACCGATAATCACGATTCATTAAATAAAGCATCCAATTAATTTCAATAAAATGATAAATATAATTTGTAAAAAACACTAATAATTATTATCACAAATATGTAGCTCTCTTTTTTACGACGCTCAAGATATCGCCCAGATCGGATATCGGACGCTCAAGATATCGCCCAAACACTAAAACATATACAAATAGGTTAGTTTTGTAATAAAAGGTCAAAATGTAAATAATCTATATTATCAAGGGTTTTTATTGTAAAATTACTTTTATATGGTTTTAAGTGGGTTTTGGTTGCCAATGGGTATGGTTTAGCTCTGATAACCCAAACCCATAAGCTTAAGTGAATATGGGTTTGAGTAAGTGGGTTTGGGTTTGTGACTTTATGGGTTTTGGATCCAATCTGAAAGAGAGAGGGAGATCGAGAATAATAGAGAAAAAAAGAGAGAGGCAAGGAGGAGCAGTGACGGCGCCAGGGGCTGCGTGATGCGGCAGAGCTGGTCACAACTGGTCAGCCAGTGGTGGCGCCTACGGCAGTCCGTTGTGGCCGCGGTCGCCCGGAGTGAAAGAAAGGAGGGAAATAGTGGTGATGGTGAGGGTGGTGTTGAAGGTGATAGAGATGATGGTGATTGTAAGGATAATAGAGGATTGGTGAAGAGATAGAAGTGATGGTGATTGGAGCCAGGTGATAAGAAGATGGGGTAAGAGTGGTGGTGAAATTTGAGAAGAAGGTGGTAGAAATTATAGAGGATATAGTGGTGTTAATTGGTGGAATTGTGAGTGGAGAAAGGAGGAAGGAGGGAAAGCTGGAGGAGAAGAGGATGTGGGAGGGGAGACGATGCGCCGAAAATAGCTGCAGGCGTGGAGGTTGACCGGAGGTGACAGAGGTGAAGAGGCTACTGGGTGGCTGGAAAGGAGAAAGAAAGTTTGGGTGTGAGAGAGGGAGAGAGAGAGTTACAGTTTGAGGGGGGGAGAGAGAGAGTTAGAGAGAGATTTATAGAGAGGAAAAAGAGAGAGAAGGTTGTGGAAGAGGCGGTATAATGAAGTCGATGGAGGCTGGCTTATGGGGGAAGAAAGAAAAAGATTAGGGGGTGAAGAAATTAATTTAACATTATTTAATTAATATTATTTAGTTGGATCAAAATTTGACCAGTTCAGAACGGCTCCCGAAAATCTTAAACTAGAGAACACTGAGGAGCAATGTGAAATTCGATTTAAGAAATTTAGTCTGTTTATAAATTAAAAATCCTGAAATCAGTCGGTGTTACTATTCGACACCAATTTGGCCAGATTTTTGACTAATTCAGAATAATCTCCAAAAATATGCTAAGTTAGAAAATATGATTTTGAAAAATAATTTGAGAGGATTCTAGAATGTAACAACCTGGCCTAATTAGCCCTGGCTTAGTTGGTAACTATCAGAATGTTTAATACAATTATATAAAGGCTTATATAAGATAATATATTTTCAAAATCATATTTATTAAATTAAAATTCGGGTATTCCAAACACATGGGATATATATATATATATATATATATATATATATATATATATATATATATATATATATATATATATATATATATATATATGAGTATGTGTGTGTAATTTAGATAAACTTTTCATGAGATCTTGGACCATATAAAGTTATAGTTGCATAAGATACATCCCTGTATTTTTAACCCTATAATTACAAGTATACACCATAGTTATTTACTCCTTTAAAAGAAAATATATATAATAATAATAAAATAAAATACTAATAAATAGAAAATTTCCTCTCATTTGGTGAGTGGAGGGGAGTAGGTCAGCATGCCATGGTGTTTTGGATGGCTAGGATTAAAATCTCTAACCCATTTTGCCAAGGGGACAAGACGGAGAGTTAGTGGCATGGGTACTTGTGTTGGAGCTTTTTACTAAAACCAACAAAATTAAACTCTTCTCCTTTCCCCAACTGTGAAATGAAAACCAGCCATCATCTATCCCAAAAATCCTAATTTTATCTCATCTCATCCTCTCCTCTCTCATTCCCTCCCTGATCTTCCCAGGTGAGACGCGCGCGATGGCTGAGGGCGGCAGCGTGGCAGCGCGTGGGCACGAGCACGGTGGCATAGCGGCGCACAGGGGCGGCGGCGCGGTAGCGCGAGGGCTCGCGGGCGCGACGGCGCACGGGGATAGCGCTAGTGAGGATCTCGGGTTTTCGGCAAGATTAGCGTGCAGATCTTCGATATCTTCCCTAAAATTCTGTGGTTAATCAAGGTAACGAGAAAATTTTGAGTAAAAAGAGTTTAAACTCTAGATAAACTTCAAATGAATCTAACCCTATGTTATTGTGTGGTTAATCAAGGGACTCTATATATTTAGGAGACGTGTTCTAGATTGTATCATCATAATCTTCTTGAGCAAGTGAGTAGACCAAAACCTTCAAGTTCCTATTCATGTTATGTGAATAAATCCTAGTAAATAATGAAAAATTTCAGAATTTAGTCACTGTTTTTCATTTAATTAAATTATAATAGTAAAGGAGAGCTAGAGGTTGCTTGCATTAAAATGTTGTTGGTTAACTTACTACCAATTTAATTCCACGTAAATGGTACAATAGACACATGAACTGAGAAATTGTTAAGAATCTACATGATATGACTAAGATTATAATGGTTCAAGATCACTAAACTTGTTTTGCATACATAATCATAGGACTCTCACGTTTGTGTGCACGGAAACAATTATAAGTATAGGTGTGTATGTATGCGCATGTGATTGATTACAATTAGTGTAGAATTATAAGTACGGAAACATTAATATGTGTGTATCGGTGTATACGAATAAGTGGTAGACGATAGACACTTATAAATATTGGTATAAATGAGTATGGTTGGACCACGTGAGGTTATTGGCTTTCAAATATTGAAGGAAGGGCCCGGCGGGAGCCAGTGGGGGTTAGAAGATTGTGTTATTGAAGGAAGGGCCCGACGGGAGCCAGTGGGGTTGGAAGGCGGTGTTATTTGAAGAAAAAGGCCGGCGAGAGCCGGTGGGGTTGAAGATGTTATCGAGTAACCAGAAGGGAGTATATGTGAATAGGTAATATATATGTCCCTTTTTTCTTTTTAGGAAAGATAGTTGGGTTTTCTTTTGGGCACGGTAATGTGCAAATATCGGCTAACTAGAGTGATATAAACATCTAAGTAAAACTATGTATGGTAGTTGAGACATCTATAATCATTTCATCACTAGGGACACATGCCTACAGGTATATACTTGTTATATTATTTTTTTAAATTGATGAACACCATAAACTTGTGTATACACATTTCACTCTCACAAGCTAGTCTCTTATATATGTATATATACGGGTTATTCACTGGGCTTCCAAGCTCACTCCTTTATGTAAAAACAATTTTTTCACGTCATGGCAAGGGCTAAGATATTGCATAAGCTTGTGGATATGAAAAAATTGACAAAGTCTGTGTTGTGTTGTAATATCAACTCTTTTAACAACTCCTTTTGCTTCTTTTTTGGCTATCATAGCCAATTTTGTGTATATATGAAAGCTTGTATGTTGCTAAATGGTGATAACAAATTATAAGGATATGTAAGTTGAAGAATGGACTTATGGATATATGTATTATGGACCTTGGTGTTGTGATTAAGGTAAGATGTGATTAAGTTTTGAACTTGGAGGAACCATCTTCTTGGAGTGTATGTTTTATTGAAAAATGTATCTATTATTGTATGAGATGTTATTCATGAAATTTTAGTTAATATTGAGAGCTATTGATATTAAAGATGTGTCAGAGCAGACTCTGTATTTTAGAGAAAATGCTGCCAAAATTTTGGATAAATTCAGAAGTGGTTATCAAAATTATAAGATTATTGGGTAAAATTGCATGCAACTAACATAATAATAATAAAAATAAATGGGACCGTTACAGTTAGTTTCAGAGCCAAGGTTTAGGCGTAAGGATATATTGGATAGGTACAGTGAGTTTGGGCTGATGTAAATGTGTAAATTGTATATATGATTGTACATTGAGGTGGGTATTTTAAGGGGGATAGTGGATTCTTACGAATATGACTAACTCTGAAATGTAAGATATTTAATGGTCCTCTTATATTTGGATTCGAGTACTCGCATACTCCGATTCAGATGTATCATACTAAGAGTGCAGGCCCTTTATATGGATCACTAGTGGTATGGGATACTGAAATGAGAGGGCATCTAAAATATTAGGCACGTCAAGGTTAGTTCTGAATGTAAGAACACCCCGATATAAATAATTCTGGAGGATAAGAAGTTGCAGAAATTACAGAATTTGTGATTTCCAATAGTTATTTATCTTGATAATTGATCTGATATGACTATCGTACTATTACAGATGGGAGACTCATTTTCATCTGATAATTTAGAACCGGAGGAATCGAGTTGCGAAGCAGACACTGTAAACTAGGACCATGAGTCCAATGAAACCGACCCCGAGATGATTTTTGAGGGTCCTATGAATAATAACAAAGAAATGAGTTTGGTGGGACATAAAGATATGGATATGATGGTGATTAGTCTCTAAAACTGCATATTTCATACCATATTTTCACATTTATTTCATATTAAATTATGCTAATAAACACTACTCTTGCATGTTTCTAGGTCCATAGTGCGCAATGAAGAAAAGACCCTAAATCATCATTTAATAGGTGATTAAAGTATTAAAATATAGCCATTGACTTTGGAGAGCTGATTCGTCAAAACCAGGGGACCAAAATCAGAAACCAGGAACTGCAACTGACAGGGGACAGATAGGACAGCGCGCGGCAGAAAGCGCTACGCATGGCTCTAGAAGAGCCGCGAAAACGTGGCTACGCGCCCGTAACCCTGGCCCCCTTCCCATGGTGCCTATAAATACCCCTTGGGGTTTTTTAGAGCGGATATATGCAATGTTTTAGGGTTATTTCATCTCCATTTTATAGTTTAGGGTAGTTTAGGTTAGTGTTCTTCTTTTTTCTCCTTTGTATTTTTCATTTCTTATAGATCTTATCATAGGAGAGAGAGTGATACATGGTTGGGAAGCAAGAGTGCTTGTAATAGAAGGTGACAATGTATGAAAGGTGCTCGCTTAACTTGTCTTTGTTTTCTTCTCTAACTCTTTTTACCTATTTAGCTAATCTTTTCTCTCATGGCAACTAACTACTAACCACTAACTAGTCTAACTTCTTATTTGATAATCCACATGAATCTAATAGCCTCTACTTGGCCTTGCTCTTGCAAGAGCCATTGATGGCTCATGATGATGGATTATAACACTATAACATCTAACTCTCTAACAAGCTAACATTACTTTACTCTATTCTTATTCTTGTTAGGTTTTGATGGTTTAAGAATAGCTTGCACTTGTTGGTTGAATTTGGATGTGAAACATATGGGTCATGCTTTGAAATGCTCTTGAACAAAGGACTGGTGATGGCCAATGATACATGTGAGGCAACTATCACTGAGAGGTTAGCATGTTGTTGGAGCCATTAGTAGTTAGTAGCCATGAGTTTTTTTTATCTTTTCACTTTATTTTAGAAATATACCACAAACCACAAATACCATTTCTTCTATGTTTCCCACTTCTTTGTGTTTCTTCGTACTTCTCTTTTCATTCTTTCTTTTCTTTTCTTTTGATTTTTTAAAATATTGAAGAACTTTTAACACACACGTGAACATTCCGGTAAAGCTTCTATCGCCTCCCGTCCTTGTGAATTCGACTCGTTTTAACCTCTATGCTATAACGGAAGTATCGAGGAAGCCAAAGCACACACACTTTAAATATTGATTTCAAAACATACACTTTTTGTATACGATTTTCTCTCGATCAGGTGGGTGATGCCGAGAGTGTCATTGGGGATTTACCATTTATTGAGGCTCCTGAAGTTGTGATGTATGATCATTAGGGCCCCAAGGGAAGATATTCTTCGGAGGTATCTGGTGGGATTCTAGCTGGGCCCAAAGCTGGGACTTATATGATGATCATGACTACTGGAAATATGATGATGATATCATAGTAGAAGAAGACCCCAAAGAAGTAAATTCTGAAGAGGAAGACCCAGAGGAAGAAGACCTTAAAGAAGTAGACTATGAGGAGGAAGACCCCGAAGAAGATGATCCTGAGGAAAGGGATCATAAAGATAATAATGAAGAGAAAAGCTCCAAAGATTCTAATGTTACTCCTTGAAGGAATAGGGGAGACATAGTATATTTTTTTTTTGGGGGAAAAAGAATGTCACAGCTCGCATATTTTAGAGTTTTTTGAGGGGCAAGGGGTTTCGTATATAGTGTAAGAAACATGTGTAAATGATGTATTTTATCACGAATATCCTTGTACGTTTTGTGTGGATGAAAGTGTATAACTGTAAATCTTATCCTAGTAATACTTTTGAAATCTATGAATAGAAGGAATGTTATACATACATACATACATACATACACATATATATATATTGTCTTATATTATGTATGATGTTAATAACAAGAATTGATTATTTTTAGGGGTAGATGGACTTGATTCTTCCTCCGCCAGACATGAATCTTGAAGGCAATGCTCCGCCGCACAGTACGGTTGGGAGTGTACATCCCTTGACTAACACTGAGATTGTGGTAGAACAACCAAGAAAAACCAGAGAATTCCTGAAAGAATGCCAGATTGGTTGGCATAATTGACAACAAAGAATAACCCACATAGAGCCTTGGAAAAATTTCAAAAACTGAACCCCACCCGCATTTAAAGGGAATGTTGATCCAATACAAGCAGAAGAGTGACTTCGTCAGACTGAAAAACTGAAAAACATTAGGTGTAATGGAATGCACGAAAAGTTAGAGGGTATCTTTTACATCATTTATATTCTAGGGAGAGGCAGGACGTTGGTGGAAAATGGTAAAGGGTGGATCTAAGTCTTTGGGAGAAGAGATCTTTTGAAACTTCCTGGTTAAGAAATTCAATAAGAATTATATACCGGGAGTAGCATAAGACAAACTCATACTAGAGTTTCAAGAACTAAAGTAAGGACGAGTGTCAGTTAATCAGTACGATGCCAGGTTTACTCAATTGTTGAGATATGCAGTTGGGCTGGTATGTGAAGAAGCAGAAAGGACGATACGATTTGTAAGAGGATTCAGGGCAGAGATCAGAAGCAAATTAATTCCGTTTCAACTTCAAATTTACATTCAAGCTGTGAAGAAGGCACTAGAGGTTAAAAGAGATATACTGGAAGAGCAGGAAGTTCAAAATAAGGAGTCACTTATTCCTAAGCGCCCCCGATATCAGGAGACACCAAGCCCTGGAGCATCAAACTTCAGGTTTAATAGAAGTACGTGATCCTTGGTAGTACCAGCCTCAAGATATAATAGTAGCTTGTGGCACAGAAGAGGTTTCACTCAAGCACTACCCTCTTCTCGTCCTAACCTTATAGGAAAACCATGGTGTTCTAGGTGTAATCAGAATCATGCGGGCAGCTGTGTTCAAGGCAAGCAATGTTTTACATGTGGCAAAGTGGGTCATATGAGAAGAAATGTCTGATCCTTCATGGACACCCAAGTATAGAATTTGGGATGGAAAGGCGAGCAATAGGCACTGCCTCATTTTTCGGACCATCAGGAACCTTTAGAAGACAGTTCAATACAACCCGACCGACAATGACTCAATCTTCAGTACAATAACCTAGAGCACAAGGAAAGATGAATGCTTTGACTAGACAGGAGGCCCGAGCATCGAATGCTGTGATGGAAGGTACTATTAGTTTAATGGGGGCATACTACTCAAGTATTATTTGAATTTGGTGCCACACACTCTTTTATCTCTTCAATATTTATATTCAAATTAAACAAGAAACCTGAACATTTGAAATTTCAGTTAGTAGTATAAACTCCCATAGGCGCTGAAGTGGTTACTAGTATGTATTGCAAGGAGTGTGAAGTTATGCTAGGAGAAGTAAAAATGCAAGTTGACCTAGTAAAGTTAGGGAAAATGGAATATGATGTTATCTTAGGAATGGACTAGTTGTCGACGCACCATGCCCATGTAGACTGTCGCCAAAAGAGAGTAACTTTTAAAATGGAAGGGATCCCAGAATTTACCTTTGAACGAATGAAGGATGAAATAAAAATGCAGATTATTTCGGCTATTAAGGATATGAAATTGTTAAGACAAGGGTGTTAGGGATTCTTAGCACCCATCATAGATAAAAAGAGAGTTGAGTTAAAACTTGAGGACATAGCAGTGGTGAGAGATTATCCTGATGTGTTTCCGGAGAAGTTACCGGGTTTACCTCCAGACTGAGAGACCGAATTTTCTATTGAATTATTTTCAGGAACAGGTCCTATGCTTAAAGCCCCTTACCGAATGGCCCCAGCAGAAATGAAAGAGTTGAAAGACCAACTGCAAGAACTATTGGATAAGGGGTTCATTCGGCCAAGTAAGTCACCCAGGGGAGCTCTGATTATATATGTAAGGAAGAAAGATGGGAGTATGAGACTATGTATCGATTATAGAGAGTTAAATAAAGTTACCATTAAAAACCGATATCCCCTCCCTAGAATCGATGATTTGTTCGATCAACTTCAGGGTGCTAGTGTATTTTCTAAAATAAATCTAAGATCGGGATATCACCAATTGAAGATCAAACCTGATGGTATATCTAAGACTGCCTTCAGAACTCGATATAGACATTTTGAATTCATCATAATGCCGTTTAGACTAACCAATACCCCGACAATATTTACATACCTGATGAATAGAATATTTCAACCATATCTTGATCAATTTATAGTAGTGTTCATCGATGATATACTAATCTACTTAAAAATAAGGAAGAACATGAAGAACATCTGAGAATAATACTGTAGATATTAAGAGAAAAGCAACTGTATGCAAAGTTCAAGAAGTGTGTGGTTAAATCAAGTGGGTCTTCTCGAACACATTATATATAACGAAGGAGTATCACTAGACCCCACAAAAATCGCGGCGATCAAGGACTGGCCCCAACCCACTAATGTTAAGGAGGTCCGAGGTTTCTTAGGCCTAGCTGGTTATTATCGCAGATTCGTAGAAGGATTTTCCAAGATAGTGGTGCCTTATCCCAGTTAACCACAAAAGGCATCAAGTTCAATTGGAGAGAAAACCAAGAGAATGGCTTCTAAGAATTGAAGAATAAGCTAACCTCCGTCCCAGTTTTGGCTATGCCTCCGGGAACTGAAAGATACGTCATATACAGTGATGCATCAAAGTTTGGGTTAGGATGCGTGTAAATGCAACATGGCAAGGTTATAGCTTATGCTTCCAGATAACTAAAGAATCATTGAAAGAATTACACTACACATGACTTAGAATTGGCTGCAGTTATTTTCGCCTTGAAGGTATGGAGACATTACTGTATGGAGTATCATGTGAAGTCTATACAACTCATAAGAGTTTGAAATAAATATCCACTCAAAAAGAACTGGACATGAGACAGAGGAGGTGGTTGGAGCTAATAAAAGACTATGACTTGACAATTTACTATCAATCAGGGAAAGCCAATGTTGTAGCTGATGCCCTAAGTTGCAAGTCAAGAGGACCACTAGTTGTATTGATAACCCAACAACTAAGGTTATTAAAGGAGTTAGAGAGAATGCAAATAGAGATCCAAGTTAAGGAACCCAAGAAAGTGATAAGTCAGTTGAACCAGGTCAAAGTTTAGTATGATCTGTTCGAGCGAATCAGAGAGGCGCAACAAAGGAGCGACAGAAAGGGAAACATTTTGGAGAAGGTATATAGCGGGGGCGCTCAGGGGTTATCTACGATAAGGGAATGTTGAAATTTGGTCACCGAGTGTATGTACCTCAAGATACAAGGCTTAGGGAGGAAATCATGTCAGAAGCCCATTGTACACCTTACACGGCTCATTCGGGAACAACAAAAATGTATCAAAATCTATGAAAAAATTTCTGGTGGGAAGGAATGAAGAAGGACATAGCTAATTTTATGCAAGAATGCTTAATATGCCAACAAATTAAAGCCGAGCACAAGAAACCTACTGGACTATTAATACCTTTATCAATTCCTGAGTGGAAATGGGTCCATATCACTGTGAATTTTATCACGGGAATTCCTCGATCATCTCAAGGGCATGCTGCAATATGGGTGGTAGTGGATCGACTCACAAAAGTCCGCGCACTTCCTACCCATTGAGTGAATTACTCAATGGATAAATTGGCCCAAATTTACCTTCGAGAGATAGTCCAAATACATGGGGTACCAGAAACAATTGTATCAGATAGGGATCCAAGGTTCTTGTCAAGATTCTGGGTAAGCTTATCCAAGGAGTTGGGGACCAACCTACATCCCAGTACGGCGGCACACCCACAAACTAATGGACAATCAAAAAGAACCATCCAAATATTGGAAGATATGTTGAGAGCATGTGTATTAGATTTCGAGGGACTGGAAGAAGTTTATACCATTGGTGGAATTCGCATACAATAATAGCTAACAATCAATTATAAGAATGCCTCCATTTGAAGCTTTATATGGCAAAAAAATATAGATCCCCTATCTGCTGGGAAGAAATGGGCGATCGAAGATTGTTGGGCCCCGAGTTAGAATAAGAGACAATAAAGAAAATCAGAATAGTGAGAGAAAGGATTAAAGCAGCTCAGAGTAGACAAAAAGCATATGCGGACAAGCGCCAGGGACCCCTAGAATTCACTATAGGAGATAAGTATTTCTAAAAATGTCTCCAATGAAAGGTGTAGTGCGCACCACAAGAAGAAACAAACTGAATCCCCGATACATGGGACCCTTTGAGGTATTGGAGAGAATCAGACCATTAGCTTACAGGCTAGCATTGCCCCTAGAAATTGAAAAGATTCATAATGTGTTTCATATATCCCAGCTAAGAAAATATGTACCAGATCCCAGCCATATTCTGAATTACTCACCGCTACACATTCAAGAGAACTTGTCTTATACAGAAGAACCAGTACAAATTCTAGACTATAAATTGAAACAATTGAGGAACAAGACAATTTCATTAGTGAAAATATTGTGGAGAGGCCAGAAGCTTGAAGAGGCTACTTGGGAGCCAGAGGAGGAAATGCAACAAACATACCCACATTTGTTCCAAGCTAAGCTTTGTTTCAAGGATGAAACTTTAAAAAAGGGGATAGGATGCAACAACCCGGCCTAATTAACCCTAGCTTAGTTGGTAACCGTCAGAATGTTGAATACAATTATATAAAGGCTTACATAAGATAATATATTTTCAAAATCATATTTATTAAATTAAAATTCGAGTATTCCAAACACATGGGAACTATATGTTTGTGTATGTGTGTATAATTTAGATAAACTTTTCATGATCTTGGACCATATAAAGTTATAGTTGTATAAGATACATCCTCGTATTTTTAACCCTACAATTACAAGTATACACCATAGGTATTTACTCCTTAAAAGAATATATATATAAAAATAATAATAAATAAAATAAAATAATAAATACAAAGAAAATTTCCTCTCATTTGGTGGGTGGAGGGGAGTAGGTGAGCATGCCATGGTGTGATGGATTGCTAGGATTAAATTTCCAACCCATTTTGCCAAGTGGACAAGAGGGAGAGTTAGTGGTATGGGTATTTGTGTTGGGGCTTTTTACTAAAATCATCAAAATTAAACTCTTCTCCTTCCTCCTACTGAGAAAATGAAAACCAACCCCCATCTCTCCCAAAAACCCTAATTTGATCTCATCTCATCCTCTCCTCTCTCATTCCCTCTCCCGATCTCCTCAGGCGATGCCGCGCAGGCAGTAGCGTGCAGGCGCGGTGGCGCTACGGTGCGTGGGGACGACAGCGAGGTTGTTAGCCCAAAAGCCCATCACTCTAGTTTTGATGATGATCAACTCATGTAGTTATGGTACTAATGATCTTGTGTTTATTTAGTCTCAGATTTGTGATCAAGATCTTAGTAGGTGTGTAGCTTCAACAAAGGACTTAAAGTCAAGTTTTGGAGCTAGCACGGTTTGATTCAAAAGCCTATGCATCAAGATCACATCAAGTACTCAAGAGGAGTCTAGTTCTTTGGATCAAATTTGGACCAAGTCAAGAAGGATGAGAAGACTTCAAGAGAAGACCTTCAAGATCAAGATTTGTGTCTAGGTTTGTTTTAGTTAAGATTTTATTTTTAGTTAAAATGTAAAGGATAGAATAGTTGGTGGATTGCTCAAGTATATCATACACACACGCTCTTGATTTAGATGAGTTTTCCTAAAAGAATTTTCAATTTGACAAAATACCGGTTTGATTTTTGAACTTCATATATACATATGTTTTAACCATAACCATTTTAGTGTTTATTGTCAAAAACATAGATATTTCATCATTTATGTGTAGTGGATTATATCCATACACACCATGCTTTAAAAGTGTTTAAAATATCTTATTTTGTATTTGGAGAAGTTTTGGAAAAATAAGTTTTGGAAAAATCTATTTTGGAAAAATACAGATTTCGTTTTTAGCCAAAATTTATAAGTTACAAAAATAGTTCAAATTGTTTGTAACATGTCTTGATTTTACTCAAACATGTTTGTATATCAAAGTATTACTCTGAAACTATTTTTGTAGATTTTTCGTGAATTTATGGGATTTAATTTAAAATAAAATTTCCAAGTTTTAAATCCAGAAATTTGCCTGCCAGGCTCTGGCGGTCGACCGGACCAGGAGCCGGTCGACCGGACCGGTCGACCGGACGTGTACAAGAACGTGCACAGGCCGTGTCAGTTGGCCGGTTGACCGACTGAAGGAAACCCACTCTCGGGTTGCCTTGGTCGACCGGGCGGTCGACCGGCCAGAGAGCCGTTGCTCTCTGTTTCAGGGCCCGGTCGACCGGAAGGCACAACGGTCAGTTTTTTGACTGTTGGCCGGTCGACCGGCCGGTCGATCGGAAGGCCATTCTGGGCCTAGTCAGCTGCCAACGGCTAGTTTTTCTAGCTCTATAAAATGGGACTTTTGGGGCTGTTTTACACAAGATTTTTGGAGAGGTTTTGAGCCAGTTTTTCCAAACCTATTAGGTGTTTTTCTCCACTTATTTGAGAGCAAATATTTCCAATTAAAAAGGAGAGTTTATCAAGAGTTTTCAAAGTGATTTCTTTGAGTTTTTCACCCCACATTCCATCTTTGTTTTTCTCACAAACATTTGAGCTATCCATTGATTTATTCATCCTATTAGAGTGTTATTGTGAGATTGTTTTTAGGTGATCAAAAGTGTTGTGATCACCAAAGACTTCATCTTGTACTTTGAGGAGGCGGACGTGTGTGTTCGCGTTGTTTCGGGTTCTAGTGTGAACTCGGTGTTTGAGGTGCGGCCTCGGCGAGCTAGTGAGCTTGTCGTGTGTTCGGGACTAGAGAGTCCAAGGAGTTCAAGTGTGAACTCGCCTTGTAGGTGTTGCGGTACCGAGTGATCCGGTGGGATCAGTTTTAGTGAAAATCCTTCATAGTGTTGAAGGCGGGGACGTAGAGCAAGTGTGATCGAACCTCGAAACAAATATCCCGTGTTTGCGATTGCTCTATCTCTGTTACTTGTTTATATCTTACATGCTTATATTGCTTTCTTCTTTATATGCTTGATATATATTTGTGCTCATATTGTTATATGCTTGGGGATTGTTTGCTAACACTTGTATTCAACCAAGAGAGCCAACGCGGCACCTCAACTCTTATTTAGAGGAATCTTGAGGAGTTAGTCCAGAGCCCTTCACGGGGAATCCGGCTACACTCTTGTGTTATACGTGGTGTTTAGTTCAAGAAGTTTTAGTTTGCATTAAATAAGTTTTAATTCCGCATTAAGTGACCATTAGATTAGCTCATCACCTATTCACCCCCCTCTAGGTGATTTATAATTGGTATCAGAGCCAAGTGCTCTTGATTTGGGTCTAACAATCTAGAGTTAAAGATCCTCATTTTATAGCTAATCACACTATTTGTACACACACCATGGATTTCATGTCACCTCCCACCTTTGACATTCTTAACATCCAAACTTGGAAGGTTAAGATGTCTTTGTACCCCAAAGCCTTAGGGATTCATGTTTATTTTATCACTATTAAAGATTCTTATTGTTTAAATGGCAAAAATATTGAGGCTAATGCAAAAGCCCTACATGCTTTAAGATCTACCCTAAATGATGATTATTTATCTAGGGTTGCTAATCTTGATTCGGCTTTTGTAGTTTGGAACATAATTCTCTCCCTTGGCGAATAAGAACAATATTATGCGGGGAGATTATGCGGGGAGCAACTCGGATGTTGGAAGTGACGCTTCCAACGTATGCTACATGGTCCAAGGGGATAACCCCCTTGAGGTAACTACCGAATCCGAGTTAGAAGAGGATGTTGATATGCCTTATAATGAACTAGCATCATTTTGTCAACAACTCTTAGAAAACTATGAATTGCTTAAAAAGGATAATAAGAATTTGAAAAAGAAATTTGATTGTACGATAAAAGAAAATGATTCTATTAAAAATAAAGTTGCATGCATTGAAAAGAAAATGAAAGTTTGAAAAATGAAAATGTTTCCTTGCTTTCTAAATTGAATGATCTTTGTGAAGGAAACACTTCTCTAAAAAATAAAATTGTTTTGGTGAAAAAACAAAAAGAAGTTGCTTTAAATGAAAATAACTCTTTAAAAAGAAAAATTGTTGAAAAAGAAAAGAAAAATGTTTCTAAAAGAAAAAGACTATTGATCATGCTCTTCATGCCACAACCATTGATAAAAATGAAGTTAAATTTTGAAAAATAAAATTGATTATTTGAGCTCAATCTTGAGCAATTGTGCATTTAACCATAAAAGATTGGAATCCTTGTTTCAAAAGAAACAAGTTCTCCATGTTCATGCACAACACCCACATCATGCATATGCACACTTTGCACGCCATGATCACACTCATACATATATGCATCCTAGAGTGTACAAGTGTACACATTGCAGCCACAAAGGCCATTTAGTAAAATTTTGTTTTGATAAGATACATCATATTAATTTTACTAATAACAAGAAAGTTTGGCTTCCTTACAATGCTAACCCTTATGGACCCAAAAGAAAATGGGTACCAAAATCCCCACCTTATGTATTTGATGTAGGCGCGGGCTCTCACAAAATGTGAGAGAGTTAGTGCCTTGGTAGTGGATGCACAAGGACATGATGGACACACGTTTGATGCACCGCTATCAAGGAGGTTTGGTGGGACAACCACCATGTTTTGGAGAATTAGAGTGTAGTTTATGTGTTGGTAACTATCTCTAAACTCCTATTTTATTTACATGCTTTTATAATTGATGATTTTTAGCATGTTTGTTTTTATGATTGTGCTTCATGTGGTAAATACTAGTTTAAATGTAGTTTTTATCAAAACTTGGATATATACTTGTACAAGTAGTGAGCAACATTTGATTCATATATGTTTGCACTTTATTGTTCATTTGTAAGCACTATATGCACATGTATAGCCTAGTTTTGATGATTCCCTCATTTACACTTGTTTTTCTAATTTTCATATTTTTACTTCATGTATATGGTATTTTTAGTCAAAACTAATAAATTACATGTATGCCCCTTGAGTCATTTGCCTTCATGCAATTTACTTTATGGACTCATTTTATGTTTGGGATATGTATGAATATTGTTAGTTTTGGATAAAACATACATATACCTAGAAGTTTATTTTTTAAATGAATTGATTTTCATGATTTTTATTTGATTCATATTTGTTTTGAGCATAATTGACTATTTTCATGAAAAATGCTAATTACATGATTCTTGTGCACTCACTTTTATTTGTTTATTCATGACTATGTTTCATGATCATTTTGAGCTTTATGGACTTTGAGTGTCAAATTTTGTGTATTTAGTATGTTTCATGATATATATGATTTGGTTTCATGTTTTTAAAGGATCTTTAACTAGTTTTTTTAAAATTCCTTTTAACTAGTTATTGTTCTTCATTTGGTAGTGATTTTCAATGCTAAAATATTTTCAAAATTATTTTCAAAAACCCCTACCTACCCCTTTAAAGGGAGGACGGATGGGCGAGTATGCCTTGTAAGCTTTATTGGAAAATCTTTTATCTTGTGCATATAAAGGGTGGTAATTATGAGTTATATACTTGATTTACATTGTTATTTTCAATTAGTATCTTAATTGGTATTTATATTATATATACTCATATTTTGTTTTCTATATATGTATACTTAATTTCAAATAATATTAATTTTTATTGGTATTTTCTTTTCATACATATATATAATTTGTTTGTGCTTGATTTTTAAGATATTTACATGTTTAAAGCACAAAGTATGTTTATGCTAAGCTTAATTAAAATCTTAATTTTCAATTGATTTCTCAATTGGTATCTTCTTTATAAGCTTATGCATTATCTTCAATTGGTATTTTTTTTACAATTAGTATTTTTTTATTGATATCAAAATGTACAATATATTTCAATTGGTATCTATTGATCTATTTATTTCAATTGGTATCCATGAAAATTTATATTGGTATCAAAATATAAATACTTTCTTTCATTGGTATCAAGATTACAATTTGTATCAAAATTTCATTGTTATTTCAATTGGTAAAATGTGTCATTTACAGTTAAAATTCAAAATTTGTAATGTTTATTTACAATTGGTATCTTAAAATTTGATTTACTAAGATATCTTAAAATTTTGTTTTATTGAGAAATTTAAAATTTTGTTTTAATAAGAAATCTTAAAAATGTTTTGATGTGTATTGCCTATATGCAAGGGGAGCTTAACATCTCTTTTACATATAAATTCATGTTGAGTGCATCTTATATTGAGGAGCTTGACAACTTTTTTTTATGCGGTACACGTGTGTAGGGGGAGCTTCACATCTCCTCTTATGTATTGCATATTATGTGTTATGTGAATTAAGGCTTGTCATCCCTTCTTCATGTAATGCATGTATGTAGGAAAATTAACTTAGCGTCTTCCTCTTCATGAATGTATATCGCATATATCTCTTTATTGATTGATTTGAATTCACCTCTTTATTGATTTTTGTTTCTAACAAAAAGGGGGTGAACATTGTTTTGTGTTTGCTTTAACCCCTTTGTTGATGATTGACAAAAAGGGGAGAAGTATTTGAGTATATATGCATGTTTTCCTTGCTTTATACATAAAGGGGGAGAAAAATTTTTGTTTATGCATATTGGTTTGTTTTGCAAAAAGGAGAAGAATATTTTATGAGTTTTATGCTTGATTGGCATGTTTATGTTTATCTCCTTATATTTACATACATATTTATTTAGATTCATGTGCTTCATTGCCATATCTTATTGCTTATTTGTTATGCATGAGTTAAGGGAGAACTTCCTTGAAGCTTTACTTTGATCCATGCATATATAACTCCATGAGTTTTGTCATCATCAAAAAGGGGGAGATTGTTGGCCTAAAGGCCAATCACTCTAGTTTTGATGATGATCAACTCATGTAGTTATGGTACTAATGATCTTGTGTTTATTTAGTCACAGATTTGTGATCAAGATCTTAGTAGGTGTAGCTTCAACAAAGAACTTAAAGTCAAGTTTTGGAGCTAGCACGGTTTGATTCAAGACCCTATGAATCAAGACCACATCAAGTACTCAAGAGGAATCTAGCTCTTTGGATCAAGTTTGGACCAAGTTAAGAAGGATGAGAAGACTTCAAGAGAAGACCTTCAAGATCAAGGCTTGTATCTAGGTTTGTTTTAGTTAAGATTTTATTTTTAGTTAAAATGTAAATGATAGAATAGTTGGTGGATTGCTCAAGTATATCATACACACACACTCTTGATTTAGATGAGTTTTCCTAAAAAATTTTCATTTTGACAAAATACCGATTTGATTTTTGAACTTCATATATGCATATGTTTTAACCATAACCATTTTAGTGTTTATTATCAAAAACATAGATATTTCATCATTTATGTATAGTGGATCATATCCATACACACCATGCTTTAAAAGTGTTTAAAATATCTTGTTTTTGTATTTGGAGAAGTTTTGAAAAAATAAGTTTTGGAAAAATATATTTTGGAAAAATACAGATTTCATTTTTAGGCAAAATTTATAAGTTACAAAAATAGTTCAAATTGTTTGTAACATATCTTGATTTTACTCAAACATATTTGTATATCAAAGTATTACACTGAAACTATTTTTGTATATTTTTCGTGAATTTATGGGATTTAATTTAAAATAAAATTCCCAAGTTTTAAATCCAGAAATTTGCCTGCCAGGCTCTGGCGGTCGACCGAACGGTCGATTGGACCAGGAGCCGGTCGACCAGACGTGCACAAGAACGTGCACAGGCTGTGTCAGTTGGCCGGTCGACCGAATGGTCGACCGACTGAAGGCAACCCACTCTCGGGTTGCCTCGGTAGACCGGGCGGTCGACCGGCCAGAGAGTCGTTGCTCTCTGTTTCAGGGCCCGGTCGACCGGGCGGCCGACCGGAAGGCACAACGGTCAGTTTTTTGACCATTGGCCGGTCCACCGCCGGTCGATCGGAAGGCCATTCTGGGCCTAGTCAGCTGCCAACAGCTAGTTTTTTTCTAGCCTATAAAATGGGACTTTTGGGGGCTGTTTTACACAAGATTTTTGGAGAGGTTTTGAGCCAGTTTTTCCAAACCTATTAGGTGTTTTTCTCCACTTATTTGAGAGCAAATATTTCCAATTAAAAGGAGAGTTTATCAAGAGTTTTCAAAGTGATTTCTTTGAGTTTTTCACCCCCACATTCCATCCTTAATTTTCTCACAAGCACTTGAGCTATCCATTGATATATTCATCCTATAGGAGTGTTATTGTGAGATTGTTTTTAGGTGATCAAAAGTGTTGTGATCACCAAGGACTTCATCTTGTACTTTGAGGAGGCAGACGTGTGTGTTCGCGTTGTTTCGGGTTCTACTGTGAACTCGGTGTTTAAGGTGTGGCCTCGGCGAGCTAGTGGGCTTGCTGTGTGTTCAGGACTAGAGAGTCCAAGGAGTTCAAGTGTGAACTCGCCTTGTAGGTGTTGCGGCACCGAGTGATCCGGTGGGATCGGTTTTTGTGGAAATCCTTCATAATGTTGAAGGCGGGGACGTAGAGCAAGTGTGCTCCAAGCTCGAAACAAATATCCCGTGTTTGCGATTGCTCTCTCTATCTCTTATTTGTTTATATCTTGCATGCTTATATTGCTTTCTTCTTTATATGCTTGATATATATTTGTGCTCTTATTGTTATATGCTTGGGGATTGTTTGCTAACACTTGTATCAACCAATAGAGCCAACACGGCACCTCAACTCTTATTTAGAGGAATCTTAAGGAGTTAGTTCAGAGCCCGTTACGGGAAATCCGGCTACACTCTTGTGTTATACGTGGTGTTTAGTTCAAGAAGTTTTAGTTTGCATTAAATAAGTTTTAATTCCACATTAAGTGACCATTAGATTAGCTCATCACCTATTCACCCCCCTCTAGGTGATTTACAGAGGTGGCACGCGGGGACGATGCCAGCGAGATCTCGGGTTTTCGGCAAGATTAGCGTGCGGATCTTCGATCTCTTCCCTAAAATTCTATGGTTAATCAAGGCAACAAGAAAAATTTAAGTAAAAAGAGTCTAAACTCTAGATAAACTTCAAATGAATCTAACCATATGTTATTGTGTGGTTAATCAAGGGACTCTACATATTTTGAAGACGTGTTCAAGATCGTATCATCATAATCTTCTTGAGCAAGTTTGTAGACCCAAACCTTCAAGTTCCTATTCATGTCATGTGAATAAATCCTAGTAAATAATGTGAAATTTAAGAATTTAATCACTATTTTTCATTTAATTAAATTATAATAGTAAAGGAGAACTAGAGGTTGCTTGCATTAAAATGTTGTTAGTTAACTTACTACCAATTTAATTTCACGTAAATGGTACAGTAGACAAATATACACATGAACTAAGAAATTGTTAAGAATCTACATGATATGACTAAGATTATAATGGTTCAAGATCACTAAACTTGTTTTGCGTACATAATCATAGGACTCTCACGTTTGTGTGCATGGATACAATTATAAGTATAGGTGTGTATGTATGCGCATGTGATTGATTACAATTAGTGTAGAATTATATGTACGGAAACATTAATATGTGTGTATCGGTGTATACGAATAAGTGGTAGAGGATACACTTATAAATGTTGGTATAAATGAGTATGGTTGGACCACGTGGGGTTATTGGCTTTCAAATATTGAAGGAAGGGCCTGGCGGGAGCAGAACGGTCGCTGATATTGCATATTCATTATTACATTCTCATACTTATTACATAATAAACACTGCTTTTAATTCTAATTATTGTTTAATTTATATACAAGCCCATTGCTAAAGGAAAGGAAAAGAAACGAGCCCAAAAGCCCATCAAAATTCTGATTTAGTTCAGAATTAACTCAAATTAGAAAATCAGGGCAGATCATGGCAAATCAGAGAAGTTGAAAATCAGTTAAACATATCTTTCAAAATTAATTGGTCAAAGCCAAAGATCAAAAACAGTTTCATCAAATCCAGGAGCTGAAAAGGAAAATCCAGAACCAGATAAAGAAATATCGCCAAAGCAGGAGCTGTACCCCTCTGGGTGTGGCCACCAGGCCACACCCAGGCCGTGAAAACGCGGCTTTGGCAACATTTTCAGGGCTTTGTTGAAGAAGTTAGGGTAGCGTTTGCTCTCCCTATCTTCGTACACTCCTCCCGTTGGCTTTTGCCTATAAATACTAGATTTTTCAGAGCGTACAGGGAGCGACTATGCAGAGACAGATTCTTGGTCAGTTTTTCATTCTTTTTAATATAGGTTTTATTTTTCTTTTTATGTAATATTTAGTTTTCATTTATGTAATTCAGAGGAGATCAGAGTTTCATAGGAGAATGAGAGTGAAGTTTGTGCTGAGAGTGACACCGGTTTGTTGTTCTTTTTCTCTTATTGTTACAACATTAAACCTATAGTTACATTTTTATGTTCTTCTTTATTTTTTGTCCCCTTCTTCTTCTTTTCTACTTCTCTTTTTTGGTACCAATTGCTATCCAAGTGAGTCTTATAGCATCGAAAGAGCCTTACCTTTGCGAGTGCCACCAATAGCTCATAACGATAGATCTTAATCTCAGTCTGTATCATTTCATACTTGTATCGTCTTGATGATGTAATGTGGATGAGATAAGAATTAACTCTTAAGGGCTATATATTGAATGCCTCCACTTCAAGGTAACATCGTCGCCACAGATTCAAGGTAAGTATTTGGCCAGAGGAGGTAAGTATTTCTTTTAGTTTTCTTTCTTTTAATTCTTTGGTTTAGATCACCACAATCTCCCAACTATTTTATCACTCTTTTCAATTTCTTTATAAATATCTATTTTCTATTTTCTCCACCTTCTCAATCTACCACTTTCTTTTTAACTTAACTTTAATTTATTTTTCTTTTTCTTTTAAGAACTAAAAGAAGATCTTGAACATTGAATGTAACTTAAAAGAGAACTTGCTAAAAAAGCTTCCATCGCTAGTCCCTCCTTGTGGATTACGACCCGCATAGCCACTTGCTATTATAGTAGTATTGAGCACCTTGCACTTTTTATTCTTAAGTTCTGAAATTCTGTATTTTGTGTGCAGGTAAAAACCTCAATCAAATTTTAACGCAGTTGCCAGGGAGGGACAATAAGTAATCCTTTTTTTAAGTTTACAATTTTTGATTAACTTTCTTCTTTGTTCTTGGTGTACAGGTTTAATAACAAGAAAATTTTTGCTATAGTGGACATTTAAGTGGCCCTGGACTCTGCTAAAAAAAGTAGAGCCAGAAGCCCTCAGATTTGCTACATTTCAGTGGCAAACTGACTGAACTACTAACCTGTATTTCTACAGGTTGGCTGAATTGCAAAGCTGAATTTCTGTAGCTTTTTATATCAACAAGCAAATAATCACTCAAGAATGTTTCCTAAATTATATGCTATGCATACGTACCTTTTGCTCTAGCACTCTTAAACAGTAATATAAAATGTAAACGAATTAGACATGTGCCTAAATGCAAGTCTAAACCGTTTTTAGCATTTAACAAATATTACTGTTAAGGTTAGAAAGTATGTACAATGAGACACGTGCCTAAATGCAGGTAAAAACCTCAATAAAATTTTGACGCAGTTGCTGGGGAGGGACGATAAGTAATCCTCTTTTAAGTTTGTAATTTTTGGTTAACTTTCTTCTTTTCAGGGCCACTTATATGTCTACTGTAACAAAAATTCCTTGTTGTTAAACCTGTACACCAAGAACAAAAAAGAAAGTTAATCAGAAATTGTAAACTTAAAAGAGGATTACTTATCGTCCCTCCCCGGCAACTGCGTCAAAATTGAAAGTACACCTAGAGGGGGGGTGAATAGGTGTTAGGCTAATCTAATGACAGATGATGTGAAATTAAAAACAAATTGCAATACACTTATATAACCAAAGAGTGTAGCCGAATTCCGGTAAAGGGCTCAGGACTATCTCCTTTAAATTCCTCTAAATAAGAGTTGAGGTGCTATGCAAAGCTCTCTTGGTTCAACACAAGTGAGGCACACAAACAATACCAAGCATATAAGTATGATATGAACAATATAAAATAATGCAAGACACAATATAAGAGAGAGTTTAGAGATAGTGGATCAAGCGCAAACACCGATATATTTCGAGGTTCGAGCCACTGCTCTACGTCCCCGCCTACACACAGAAGGATTTCCACTATATTGTCCACACAGGACTTCCCACACAGGGAACCTCCACTGAGGATTTGGGTAATACAACTTTGGAGTATACAACTCCTCTCTCCTGCAAACACAACCTCTTCACAAGAGACAAGGCACAACAACTATCAGGGATGGGCACTTGGCTAAAACAAGATCAACCTCTCAATAGAGGGATAAGGCTCAAAGCCAAACAACAACCTCAATCACCTCTACACTTAGAGGGATACCAACACAATCAAACTCAACCTCCATAATCACCTCTACACAAGAGGGATACAACAAATACAAAGAAGGTTACAACTCTTGGTGGTCTCAACAACCACAAACTAATTTTCCCACAAAAACAAGATCCTATAGATAGGATAAATATGATAGTTCAAGTGTGAGAAAACAAAGAGTTTGGAAAACAAATCACAAGAAAAACTCTTAGAAAAACTTCTAGATGGCTATATAAATGAAGAACAAAACTAATTCCTAAAGACTCTATTTTTCTTAATTTTTTCAACACTTTAAAACAAATAAAAATAGATCTTTATAACCCAAAAACTCTTTGAAAACTTGTTGCTAAAACACTAGGAAAGATAGAAAATTTTGCTCTTGAAATTCTTAATGAAATCAGCTAAGGAGGGGCTATATATAACCCTCCAAAAAATCTGCCCGTTGGCAGCAGGAAAGGGCCAAATTGCCCTTCCGGTCGACTGCCCGGTTGACCGGCCAATGGTCATTTTTATGACCATTGGGACAGCGGTCGACCGCCCAGTCGACTGGGCCTGGATACAGAGAGCAGATGCTCTCTGCCGGTCGACCACCCGGTCGACCGGGGCTAGTTCTATAGAGTAGAGCTCTCTGGCGGTCGACCGACCCGGTCGACCGGCCCACCAGCGTACACTTCCGTGCACGTTTGTGCACGTCGGTCGATCGGCTGCCTCGGTCGACCGTCCGGTCGACTGGCAGAAGGCCAGGTCAAATAATAATAGGGATTAAAAACTTATCTTTTTACCTTCTAAATTATCCCATAAAATACACATAAATTCCACAAAATTAAGTTCTTATAAGATCTTTGAAATACAAGTATGTGTGACTAAATTCAACACATATTACAAACAATTTGAACTATTTTTGTGATATGAAATTAGGCTTAATAAAAAAATCGGTATTTTTCAAAAGTTGGATTTTGAAATGAAAACCGTTTTCTCCAAAACTCATGTAAATACAAAAAATGATTTTGAAAAACTTTGAAGCATATTGTATACAATATACATATAAAGATATATATATATATATATATATATATATATATATATATATATATATATATATATATATATATATATATATATTTGACATGAAATCTAAAAACCGGTTAAACCGAAAATTAAAACCAACAAACTTTAAACTTGTGTGTGTATGTGAACTTGAGCATATCAATACTATCTAATCTTACAATGATCTAAACACAAACCAAGGTCTTCTTGCAGAAATCCTTCCTTCCCCAAGTCGACTCGATCCATCGCAATCCAAGCTTGACTCCAACCGAGTACTAGATGCGATCTTAACGCTTGAGCTCTTGAATCAACATGTGAAAGGTCCAAAACTCCTTTGTTGAAGCTAATCACCTACTAATATCTTGTTCAGTCACTGAAACTATTTAAACACAAAATTATTAGTAAACTATAACTATATGAGTTAATTATCATCAAAACTACAGTGATGGGCCCCTGGGCCAACAATCTCCCCCTTTTTGATGATGACAAAACTCATAGAGTTATATATGTATGGATTAAAGTTAAGCATTATAGAAGCTCCCCCTTAACTCATGCATAGCAATAAACAATAAAGATATTCAATGTATACATAAAACAAATAACACATATATACATAAATAAAGAATACTTTTTGCATAAATAGAACGTATACTCTGATACCAGTTGAAAACAAAACATATATGCTCTGATACCAATTGAAAAAATAAACATGCATATATAAATTCTCAAAATGCTTCTTCCCCTTTTTGTATAAAACAAGGAAATGAAATAAAGATGCATATAAATGAACAATAAACATGCATATATAAAACTCCAAATTTCTCTCCCCTTTTTGTCAAATCATCAACAAAGGGGCATAAAAAAACTCAAAAATAATTTTCTCCCTTTTTGTCAAATCAAACAAGAAGGATGTATGTGCGATATACATTCATGAAGAGGAGAGACGTAAACTTAACCCCCCTACATACATGCATTATATGAAAAAGAGATGACTAAACCCTAATTACATAATACATAATATACAATTTATAAAAGGAGATGTGAAGCTCCCCCTACACACGTGTAAAACATAGAGAAGAGAGGTCAAGCTCCTCAATATGAAATACACTCAACATGAATCTATATATAGAAAAAATATTAAGCTTCCCTAGCATATAAGCAATACATATCAAAACAATGTGATACCAATTGAAAAATATATCAATTTATGATAAAGGTATACATCAAAATATCATAATACCAATTTATGATACCAATTGAAAGTAGACAAAACATTTTTGAGATACCAATTAAAAGTAAACAAAATTTTTAAGATACTAAAGATACCAATTGAAAATATCTAAATACCAATAGAAAATGAAACATTGTATGTTTTGATACCAATTGAAATATATATATATTGAAAATCTTGATACCAATTGAAAGTAAAAATCAAATTGTTTTAGGTAAATATAACCAATATCAATATTGATACCAATTTAAATAAAATATGATGCCAATATTGAAAATGTTAGCATATTCCAAAACAAAGTCTTTTTCAACATAAAGAATGGCAGTTAGATACTAATTGAAAATAAACTTGATTGAAAGATACCAATTGAAAGATAAAATATGAATTTTCTCCCCCTTTTTGAAATACTAATAAAAATAATGCATAAGCTTGTATAAGATAACAATTGAAAAATAATTGACATTAAGGAATAAATCAAGCTTAGCATAAGCATAATTTGTGCTTTAAGATGTAAAGATATAGTAAGCACAATCAAATCATATATATATGTATGAAAATATAAATACCAATCGAAATTGATACTATTTGAAGTTTGAATCATACATATATAGAAAATAAAATATGAATATATAAGAAAAGTATCAATTGTGATACCAATTGAAAATGTAATGAGAATCAAGTGTATAACTCATACTACCTCCCTTTCATGTACATGTTAAAATAGATTTTCAATTAGGCTCACAAGGCATGGTCGCCCATCCAGCCGCCCTTGGATGGAAAGGGTTTTCAAAAAAGGATTTGAAAATAATTTAATATGTTTGAAAAATCTTCCAAAATGAAAAAAATACGCAACTAGTTTTATAATAATCTTGAAAACTAGTACGAAATCTTTCAAGTAAGGAATAAAAACATGAATGTATTCCATGAAAAATATGTAAGTCACACGATCATCAACACTCAAAGTCTATAAAGCATACATAAAGCTCATGAAAACAAAATCATGAGTAAACAAGAATGATGTGAGTGCAAGAGTCATGTAATCAACAAAATCATAAAAAATAGGCAATGAAGCTTAATATAAAATTAAAAGAATATGAAAATCATAAAAAATTTATTTTTCATTATAATAATTCCAACTTCAAGGCATATGTGTGTTTTGTCAAAAAACTAAAGGTATACATGCATATCCCTAAACACAAATGAGTCCACAAAGAATTTTGCATAAAAAGCAAATGACTCAAGGGTATACATGTATATCTAAAGTTTTAACCAAATTAACATATACATGAAACTAGACATATTAAAATGAAAACATGTACAAAATAGGGAATACAAGTTAAAATGTACGAATCATTAAAATTAGACTATACTAGTACATCTAATGGGTACAAGTGAGCAATTAAGCATAACATACAAGAATCAATTGTGGCTCACTAGTTGTACGAGTATATGCACAGGTTTTAATGAAAACTACATCTAAATATGTAATCAAAACATGAAGTGCAAAAAAATCATAAACATAAACTAATATGATCATTAGGCTAAATGCACATGTTTTAGAGCTATGATATACATAATAGCTAAACTAAAGTGAGAATACAAAAGTAATGGTCCATAGAAACATGAGTGTATCTCAAATACTACATATGTATATCACAAGTCTAATTATCATAGTATTTAACATAATAATTATGAAAAATTAAAATATGCTAAAAATCAATAATATGAAAGCATGTATACTAAATGAGGAGTTAGAGATAGTTACCAAACTATTAGAGCACATCTCTAGATCCCCAAACCATAGTGGTCCTCCCACCAAACTCCCCTTGAAAGTGATGCATCCAAAAGTATCACCATATAGCTCGGAACGCATTCACCTCAAGGCACCAACGCATCTCACGTCATGTGAGAGCCCACACCTACATCAAATAAAATAGGAGTGACTTTTGGTACTCATACCTTATTGGGTCCATGGGGGTTAGCACCTTTCCTAACCCAAACAAACTTATTTGCAAAATTTGAATCATTTAATCTATCATAACAAAATTTTACAAGGTGGCCCTTACGTCCATAATGTGTACAAGTGTACACTGAGCATACATGGTGTCATGTGTGTGAGCATGAGAAGCATGTGTATGCCGTGTATGGTGTGCATGCATATGTGAAAGTTGTTTCTTTCGAAACATGAATTCTAACCGTGTGTGGTTCATGGCACATTGGCTCAAAGTGGAGCCCAAACAATCAACTCTTATTTAACATACATATATCATTTTCAATAATAGTAGAGGAGGTGGAGCATGCAATAGGTACACTAGATGATGAAGCATGGCAAACATATGAATCTAAATCATTTTTTAAAGATTTATTTTCATTAGAAATCAAATCCAATTTTTTTGAAATAGAAATATTTTATTTTTTAAGAATCATTTTCTTTTAAAACAAAAACAAGTTTTGAAGATAGAACTTCATTTTTCTTCAAAACTTCATCACAATTAGTTTTACCTTTTAAGACTTTGTTTTCATTTAAGGCAAGATCAAGTTGAGATTTCAATGAGTCCCTTTCATTTGAAATCTCATCCCTTTCTTGCAAAGCCATGTTAAGTTTAGAAAATAAATCCTTATTCTCTTCTTTTAGTTTAAGCTTTTCTTTTTCAAGAGTTGGTATTTTTCTTATAGGTTTTTACAAACAAGAGATTTCTCTTCATTTAATGCATCGGCATCAACATAATCATCACTACAAGAAGAACTAGCACAATCATCTAGATGGGTGTCCGAATTTACCTCAAGGGAGTCATTCCTTGGATCCTGTAGGAAGCTTGGTCGGACTCATCTCCACTAGATTCGTCTTCCACATATTTCGACGTTTGAAGCTTTAGAGAGGTTAAAAGTATTCCACACTGCAAAAGCGAAATCACAATGAGAAACCATAAAAAAATAATCTTTACTTAGTGTATTTCTAAGTGCCTCTAGGGCTTGTGCATTAGCCTCTATATGCTTGTGGTTACCAAGACAGGATTTCTTGGTAGTAGCATGGTAAACATGCATTCCTAAGATTTTTAAGTACATACTCATCTTAAGCTTCCACATATCGATGTTAGAAACATCAAACATGGGAGGGTCAAGACAATCCATGAGTGTGTGTAAACAAATAAGTGTGCAAATGCAAAACTAGATTAGCTAACTAAGATCTCACTCCTAGGTGGTTAAATCTAATATCAAGAGTGTAGGCTCTGATACCAATTGAAAATACACCTAGAGGGGGTGAATAGGTGTAAGGCTAATTTAATGACAATGATGCGGAATTAAAAATAAATTGCAATACACTTAGTGTAAACAAAGAGTATAGCCGAATTTCCGGTGAAGGGCTCTGGACTATCTCCTCTAAATTCCTCCAAATAAGAGTTGAGATGCGATGTAAAGCTCTCTTGGTTTAACACAAGTGAGGCACATAAATAATACCAAGCATATAAGTATGATATGAACAATATAAAATAATGTAAGACACAATATAAGAGAGAGTTTAGAGAAAGTGGATCAATCGCAAACACTGAGATATGTTTTGAGATTCGAGCCACTGCTCCACGTTCCCGCCTTCACACAGAAAGATTTTCACTATATCATCTACATAGGACTTCCAACACAGGGAACCTCCACTGAGGATTTGGGTAATACAACTTTAGAGTACACAACTCCTCTCTCCAACAAACACAACCTCTTCACAAGAGGCAAGGCACAACAACTATCACTTCTACACTCAGAGGGATGGGCAGTTAGCCAAAACAAGATCAACCTCTCAATAGAGGGATAAGGCTCAAAGCCAAAAAATAACCTCAATCACCTCTACACTTAGAGGGATACTACACAAACCAAACTCAACCTCCATAATCACCTTTACACAAGAGGGATACCAACAAATACAAGGAAGGTTACAACTCTTGATGGTCTCAACAACCACAGACCAATTTTCCCACAAAAATAAGATCCTATAGAGAGGATAGATATGATTGCTAAAGTGTGAGAAAATAAAGAGTTTGAAAAATAAATCACAAAGAAAAACTCTTGGGAAAACTTCTAGATGGCTATAGAAACAGAGAATAAAAACCAATTACCAAAGATTCTATTTTTCTTTGATTTTTTCAACACTTTAAAACAAATAAAGATTGATTTTTATAACCCAAAAACTATTTAAAAACTTGTTACTAAAACACTAGGAAAGATAGAAAATTTTGCTCTTAAAATTCTTAATGAAATCAGCTAAGGAGGGGGTTATATATAACCCTCCAAAAAAAATCTGCTGTTAGCAACAAGAAAGGGCCAAATTGCCCTTCCGGTCGACTGCCCGGTCGACCGCTAATGGTCATTTTTATGACCATTAAGCCATGGTCGACTGCCCGGTCGAATAGCCTGGATACAGAGAGCAGATGCTCTTTGCCGGTCGACCGCCCGGTCGACCGGGCCAGTTCCAGAGAGCAGAGCTTTCTGGCGGTCGACCGGCCCACCAGCCTACACTGTCGTGCACGTTTGTGCACGTCGGTCGAGCGGACCGGTCGACCGTCCGGTCGACCGGCAGAAGGCCAGGTCAAACAATAATAGGGATTAAAAACTTGTCTTTTTACCTTCTAAAAAATCCCATAATATGCACATAAATTTCACAAAAATAAGTTCTTATAAGATCTTTGAAATACAAATATGTGTGATTAAAATTCAACACATATTACAAATAATTTGAACTATTTTTGTGATATGAAAATTAGGCTTAATACAAAAATCGGTATTTTTCAAAACTTATTTTGAAATGGAAAACCGTTTTCTCCAAAACTCATGTAAATACAAAAACATGATATTGAAATAATTTTGAAGCATATTGTATACAATATACATATATATATACATATATATATATATATATATATATCTATGTTTTTGATAGGAAATCCAAAAACCGGTTAAACCGAAAACCAAACCAAGAAACTTTAAACTTGTGTGTGTATGTGAACTTGAACATATCAATACTATCTAATCTTTACAATGATCTAAACGTACTAAACACAAACCGAGATCTTCTTGTGGAACTCCTTCTCCAAGTCGACTCGATCCAACCACGATCCAACGAGCTTGACTCCAACCGAGTACTAGTTGCGATCTTGACGCTCGACCTCTTGAATCAACATGTGAAAGCTCCAAAATTTCTTTGTTGAAGCTAATCACCTACTAATATCTTGATCAATCATTGAAACTATTTAAACACAAGATTATTAATAAAATATAACTACATGAGTTAATCATCATCAAAACTAGAGTAATGGGCCTCTGGGCTAACAAAAATTTGATTAAGGTTTTTACCTACATTTAGGCACGTGTCTCATTGTACATACTTTATAACCTCAACAGTAAAATGATGTTTGTTAAATGCAAAAAATGGTTTAGACTTGCATTTAGTCACGTGTCTAATTCGTTTACATTTTATATTACTGTTGAAGAATACTGGAGCAAAAGGTACGTATGCATAGCATATAATTTAGAAAATATTCTTGAGTGATTATTTGCTTGTTGAATATTACTTTTCTATATCCTGCACACTTTGCACAATCAATCTTAAGGGCTTATCTTATAAATAAGATAAGGTGGGGAGGTTATTACCCTCCCTTAGCCCACAAATAATCTCTTTACTCACTAACCCAAGTCTAACTAAACTGAGTAGACGTTGGCCTTAGGGACATCTCGGACCTATATTAGAGACTGACCTAAGGGGAAAGTTGATTTGAATTTGACTCTTGCCAAATCGATGTCTAAGATTGGGGATTGAGGGGCAAAACAATGAAGGTAGGTGATTTGACATAATTAGGCCCGTTGCTTAGGGACATATATCTCCTACTGATTTTACCCCTAAGTGGCCGATTAACTTATGGTCAGATTCGGCAATATAGCCCCTGTGGATAATCTAACTAGTTGGAGTCGTCTAGGCATAAGGTTTACCCTAACTTAGATTAGATTTTTTGTTTGTTTGTTTGTTTATTTATTTCTCCTTGTTTGATTTTGATAATTCTTGTGTGATATGGCTTATAACAACAATTTTCTAATTTTAAGGTAATCTATATTTCACCCTATTTGACTCGGATAATTCCACTAGATTTTTTACAATATGAACAACCAAATACACTGGTTGGACTTATCCGAATCAATACAACCCATGCCCCCAATTTTATGACCATAATTTTCAAAATAATTTCAATCTTCACAGAGTCAATGGGGATTCACCCCCCGAGTCCAATTTTTAACCATCTTGTCCTACTTCTCCACCTTGTCCACAATTTTCACAATATTCATTCCCTGATTTTGCTTCCTATACTCCTTTTCTAGACCAACCCATTAAAGAAAAATCTGAGCTAGAAAAGAGTATAGAAGCCATGCAGGAGACCGAACGAAAATTTTAGGCCTCCCCAATTCCACAATATTTCTAAGATTCATACTCAGTTCTACCAGTTCAAAATAGAAAATCAGCAATCTTGAAAATGAGTATGCATGAGTCACAAAATCTGATGGACTCACGATTTTATCACAAATTTCAAAACAAAAAATTCATCTTTTCAAGTCTAATCGCAACAAAAGATGAACCAATCGACTATGAAAAGCTGCTTGAAGCCATGACTCAGGCTCAAATCACTTATAATCATGACATTGATATAATGGTAAAACTCTCCATTCTGACCTTTTAAACTATTCTTGATGTCCTAACCATTCTATTAGAGCCAAAGAATCATGTTGTTTTGAAAAATAAGATTCCATTTCAGCACACCCATTTGAACTTGCTCAAACTCCAAATTTTAAAAATCACATTAACATTTTGGCTAGTTATCCCTTTCCTGAAATTGAACTTGAAAATGAATATAATCTTGAACCTCAACTTGGTAATTCAATTCTACTTCCTGATTCAATAATGACTCCGGTGTTTTCACTCGATTTCAATTCTTCTCCAGAGTCCACATTGGATCCTGTGCCTGTCAATCGAAAAATTGAATCACCAACCTTTTATGATCATCATATTGAACTTGACCAATTTCATATTTTTGAAAGTCTTATTGACAAATTGACAAGTTCTCATTTTTATAAAATTGAACTCAATGAGGAATGTGACCTTGAGTCTCAAATTTGTGATCCAGTTCAAATTTCTGAATCAATATTGACTCCTATTTTGTTACCTGATTTGAGCAATATTTTTGAGTTAGTTTTGATTCCCATACCTGTCATTCTTGAACTTGAATCACCAATCTTAGAAAGTCATATTCCATTATGGGAAAATGAATATGGACTTGAGTTTCAACTTCTTGATTTGAACCCACTTCCTGAACAAATTTTGACTCTGAATCTTTACTTGACTTCAGTTATTTTCCTGAGTCGATTGTAGTTCATACCCTTCCTGATTTTAGATCAATCATTCCGTCTTTTCATACTCCATTTTGGGACAGAGGTGTTGGTAATAATGACTCTGAAATTAGTTTAAAATTTTGGAAATTAGATGGGATAAAATTCTTAATAAAAATCATTCATATATATAGCATTTTAGTGAGTTATATTAGAGAGGTTTCTGGTGGGTTCCTCCGAATTCCACGCAAATTAGATTGGGTTGTATTTCGTGGATCAATCAGACCACCACCGGAACCACCACCTCAAGGTAATATTTTTCTTTCCTTTCTTCTTTTTCATGCATCTATGCATTAATTCATATATTAAGGATAATGCATGAGATAGGTGTGGGGGAGGGTTTTAACATAACTTAGGTTTTCTTTTTATTATTAAAAATTTTTTATTAACATTTTCTTTACTTTTAAAAACTTTTTAAAATAAAAACAATATTTTGACATATTTTTTGTAAGAAATTAAGTCAATTTTAAGGAATAGGAGAATCATAATTAGGATTTCTTATACTTGGTCAAAATAAGATTATTTGTTTGATTTCTAAAATTAGGAAGGAATTTATGAAAGTAATTTAGTCTTGATCTTTACCTTGATAATATATGTATGCTTTGTACACTTACACACTTAGGGTTCAAAAATAAAGATTCTTATGTCTTATTTATAAAAAAGAGAAAAGAAAATATATATATCCTCTGATTAAGCGGAGTATTTGTGCCTCATAAAGTATAAGTATTCACGCCTAAAGGCTGTTCATATAATAAAATCTTTAATTTTGTCGCCTTATTTGCTCGAGTTCTTAAGTCCTTAGGGTGTCTCCTCACCCGGTGCCCTAAGACCGTTTGGTTTGGGAGTCACTTATTAAGGCTCGTTACATGGGCAAATTAGAAATCCTAATAGAACTAAGGAATAATACCACCAAAAATAAAAAAATAAATAAGGCATAAGAGATAGAGTTAAAGAACCTTAGTCAAAATTTCACGGTCACGAAGGTGCATATAACTTAGGGTAAAGTAATAGACTAGATGAGAAGTACAATTTGACTCCTTACTTTGATTGATAACAAATTTTTGAATAGAGACTAAGTTTAGGAATGAAAAATTCAGTTTTTCTATAACTTATAGATTACTTAATTCTTACAATAATATTTTAAATATTTTTCTCTTTCAAAATGTGTTTTCAAAATACTAACATTTTTCTCTTTTTTTAAAGATTTTGTGGGTGCAATCTACTGAAAACCCTCACAAGACAAAACTCGTCCTCTAGGGGGAATCTAGAGGTTAATGGCTTGTTGCACATGCTCAGTGCAATCACGTGACCTGCGAAAGTGGTCTAATAATTTTTGGTTTAATTTTTTTTTGTTTTGCTCGAGGACGAGCAAAAGATAGATATGGGGGTGTGATCGATCACTGATATTTCATATTCATTATTACATTCTCGTACTTATTATATAATAAACTCTGCTTTTAATCCTAATTATTATCTAATTTATATGCAAGCTCATTGCTAAAGGAAAGGAAAGAGAAACGAGCCCAAAAGCTTATCAAAATTCTGATTTAATTCAGAATTAATTCAAAATCAAAAAATCAGGACAGATCATGGCAAATCAGAGAAGCTAAAAACTGATTAAAATAAATCTTCCAAAATCAATTGGTTAAAGCCAAAGATCAAAGGCAGTTTTGTCAAATCCAGAGCTGAAATGGGAAATCCAGAACTAGATAAAAAATATCGCTAAAGCAGGAGCTGTACCTCTCTGGGTGTGGCCACCTCGCCACACCCAAGCCGCGAAAACGCGGCGTTTGTCGCATTTTTGCAGTTTTGTTGAAGAAGTTGGGGAGCGTATGATCCCCTATCTTCGTACGCTCCTCCCCGTTGGCTTTTGCCTCTAAATACTGGATTCTTCAAAGCGTACAGGGAGCGACCATGCAGAGATAAATTCTAGGCCAGTTTTTCATTCTTTTTAGTGTAGATTTTTATTTTTCTTTTTATGTAATTTTTAATTTTTATTTATGTAATTCAGAGGAGATCAGAGTTTCATAGGAGAATGAGAGTGAAGCTTGTGCTAAGAGGGACACCGGTGTAAGTTGTTATTTTTTCTCTTATTGTTATAATATTGAATCTATAGTTATATTTTTATATTCTTCTTTATTTTTTGTACTTTTCTTCTTCTTCTTCTTCTTCTTCTTTACTTCTCTTCTTTTGGTACTAATTACTATCCAAGTGAGTCTTATGGTATCGAAAAAGCCTTACTTTTGTGAGTGCCACTGATAGCTCATGACGATAGATCTTAGTCTCAGGCTATATTATTTCATAATTGTATCGTCTTGATGATGTAATATGTAGAGACGGGAATTAACTCTTATAAGCTATGCGCTGAATGCCTCCACTTTATGGTAACATCGTCGCCGCAAATTCAAGGTAAGTATTTGGCCAGAGGAGGTAAGTATTTCTTTTAGTTTTTTCTTTTAATTCTTTAATTTAGATCACCACAATCTCCCAACGACTTTATCACTCTTTTTAATTTCTTTGTAAATATTCATTTTCTATTTTCTCCACCTTCTCAATTTATCACTTTCTTTTTATCTAAACTTTAACTTATTTTTCCTTTTCTTTTAAAGAACTAAAAGAAGATCTTTAACTATTAAATGTAACTTAAAAGAGAACTTGTTAAAAAGGCTTCCATCGCTAGTCTCTCCTTGTGGATCATGACCCGCATAGTCACTTGCCATTGCGGTGTATTAACACCTTGTACTTTTTATTCTTAAGTTCTGAAATTCTGTATTTTTTGTGTGTAGGTAAAAACCTCAATCAAGAGCTGGTGGGGTTGGAAGATGGTGTTATTGAAGGAAGAGCCCGACGGGAGCCGATGGGGTTGGAAGGTGATGTTATTTGAAAGAAGGGGTCGGCGGGATCCGGTGGGGTTGAAGACGGTGTTATTAAGTAACCGGAAGGAGTATATATGATAGGTAATGTATATGTCCCTTTCTTTTCTTTTTAGGAAAGATAGTTGGGTTTTCTTTTGGGCATGGTAATGTGCTAATACCGGCTAACTAGAGTGACATAAACATCTAAGAAAAACTATGTATGGTAGTTGAGACACCTATAATCATTTCATCACTAGGGACACATGCCTACATGTATATACTTGTTATATATATATTTTTAAAATGATGAACACCATAAACTAGTGTATACACATTTCTCTTTCACAAGCTAGTCTCTTATATATGTATATATATGGGTTACTCGCTGAGCTTCCAAGCTAACTCCTGTATGTAAAACAAACTTTTTTTAGGTAATGACAAGGGCAAAGATATTTCATAAGCTTATAGATATGGAAAAATCGGCTAAGTCAGTTTTGTGTTGTAATATCAACTCTTTTAAGAACTCTTTTTGCTTCTTTTGTGGCTATCATAGCCAATTTTGTGTATATATGAATGCTTGTATGTTGCTAAGTCGTGATAGCAAATTATAAGGATATGTAAGTTGAAGAATGGACTTATGGATATATGTATTATGGATCTTGGTATTGTGATTAAGGTAAGATGTGATTAAGTGTTTAACTTGGAGGAACCATCTTCTTAGAGTTTATGTTTTATTGGAAAATATGTCTATTATTGTATGAGATGTTGTTCCTGAAATTTTAGTTAATATTGAGACCTATTGATATTAAAGATGTATCAGGCCAAACTTCGTATTTTAGTGGAAATGCTGCCAAAATTTTGGGATAAATTCAGAAGTGGTTATCAAAATTATAAGATTAATGGGCAAAATTGCATGAAACTAACATAGAAAAAATAATTTTAGTAAATGGGACCGTTACATAGAAACTTAACTCCATTTGTGAATTAAAAATCTGAGAGCCGATTATTAGTATTGGTCGATATCGAACTCAACATTTTTTCAAAATAATCCAGAAAAATTCTAGAAAATTTTGAAAATTTTAAAATATTGAAAAATAATATCTGAAGCTAAAACTAGTTCAATCGACTACCAGTAAGATCAAATCAAAATAGTACGTCATATCGAGTATTGATACCATGATACATACATTTAAAACCAGGGGTTACCATTTCGCTTTGTTATGATACTAATATCGTTACTCTTTGACTTGATGCATCGAGAACTTTGTTATCTACTCCAACTTTGTGACAGATTATAAATTAAATTGCTCAAAATGGGATGCCCACCTTGCATGCATTTTATTTATGTGTTTTTAGTTTTTGAAGTGGAGTGATTGATGATCCGAAAACAACATGAAGTCACTAGCTATAAGATAGCTCTTTCATGACTTCAATGAACAATGCACTATATATAACTCATGTTCATATGTAGACCACTTTTACCGTGTCTCGTTTAACTTTTCATTGAGAAAAGCAATGGCTCTTTCTCTTGTTAGAGTACTGCTCCAATGCCCACTCCGCAAGCATCACATTCTATCTCGAAAACCTTCTTGAAATTTAAAAAAGCTAAGACATAAGCGTTAGTAAGCTTCTCTTTGATGAGTGTAAAAACTCTCTCAGTTTTGTCAGTCCAAATAAAAGGACCTTTCTTCTTCAAACAATCTGTCATAGACGTCACTAAGGTACTGAAATTGCGGATGAATCACCGGTAGAAAGTGGCTAAACCATAGAAGCTCCTTACCTCAGTAGCACTCTTTGTTGTCAGCTAATCTTAGACAGCCCTCACTTTCTCCTTGTCTACATGAATCCTGTAATATCTCTAACTTAAAATACAGTATTTTTATTTTTCTAAATTATTTATTTTAATTTACTAATTATTTTATTAACTTGATTTATTGTTATTTTTATTATTAAATATACAAAATTATTTTTAAGATGTAAATGGTATTTTGGCTTTATATATTATTACAATTATTTTTTATCAGTATTTTCAGTTACTTATTACTATTATATCTAATATTATTCTTATTACTATTAACTGATATTATTAGTGATAGTTATTACTATTATTATCCTTCCATTATGATCATTATTTATTGTTAGTACTATTTGTGTTATTATTAATATTATTGGTGTTTATTAATTATTATTAGTGTTACTATTATTTTATTTATTATTTTAATATTAGTAAATATTAGTGGTAGTTGTTAATTATCATTTCTATTATTATTGTTGTTATTATTATGGCTATTGTTAATTACTATTTTAGAGTATGATTTTTATTAATTTCATTGTTGTCGTTACTATTATTATTAAGGTTGTTGTTATTATTATCATTACTCCTGCTAATCTTGATGTTAATATTATTGTTATTATTACTATTGTAGTTAGTAATACTATTATTATTGGTGTTAGTAACTATTATATTTATTATTATTGGTAATAACATTGTTTTACTCCATTTTCTTTTTCTTATTCTTCTTTTTCCTTTTTGCTTAATCCATATCCCCATTTATCTATACCCATTATACCCACAAACCCACCAACCCTTTACCTAGCAACCCTTACCCTTACCCTCTACCCATTAACCCATATCCATATTATTTAATCCCTTATTTATAATTCTATCTTTATTAAATCCTAACTCTAATACTAATATCCTCCTTCCTTTCCCAACGCAGCCATCAGTCGAGTCCATCGCCAACCCTATGGCCCGGAGCTTCTCCCTGGCGCACCCGAGCAACCAAGGCTGTGCCCCCTTCAACCGGCCCTCCTCCATGGCCAAGTGCAGCCCCTCCCTGGCTGTGCACAGCCCATGGTGCACGACAAAGAAGCACCCAGTCAACAATAACTCCAGCCCACCTCTGCTTGGCTGCACCCCTCAACCCAGGCCTTCTCCCCTGACTAGCCACAAGCCCCCTCCTATGCAACCCGCCTACTACATGGCCGAGACCTCTCCTTGAATCCAAGCCAAGGCAGCCCAAAACCCCACTACGCACAGCCCTGCCTGGCTGAGCCACGCGCTTCTCCAACCCCCTTGGGACCCCATACATGCCCAGCGCATCACCCCCCATCAAGCCAAGCCCCAACATCTTTGGCACCATCATCCCAAGTCTGAACCCCCTTCCACCTCTACATTGATCGTCGTTGATCACCTTCGGCGAGTGCGAACGTACCCACGTCCTTCCAGGCAAGATCCTCTAGCCGTTGACATCCTCCACGGCCTCCTCTCCCTCTACCGGAATGGCGCGCCGCAAGTCACCCTGTTGTGTGAGTCCTCCCCCTCCTCTTCTCTGCATATATTTTGTGCCGTGAACCATTATGCAAGTGTGTGCACATTTAAATGAGGTGTAGGTACTTGTGTAAATATGTGTAATTGTTATGTGTAGGGGTATGTGGGTAAATATATATACATATGCATGCATGTGTTTTAATTACATAGTGTTTGGGTGTGTTTGCAAGAGTGTGTGCGTGAGTTGATATGTGTGTGTATATAAATTTTTTTATATATTAAGTGTAATTTTATATATGTATGTATGTATATAGGTGTATGTATGCGTATACTCATATATATGTATGTATGTGGGTGTACCCATGTAGGTATGCACGTGTGACATGCGTGTATGGGCACTATATGAGTGTTTTATGTGCGTGCGTTGATTCTCCTTTCTCTCTCTGTGTTCGGTTGCGTGTTACAGCGTTTCAGACTCATTCGTGCGATCCAAACTCGGTAACGGGAGATGCAGAGTTGTGCCCGTTATGGAGCCGACACAATGGCGATTCGAAGACCGATTTATGGGATGATCCGTAGATCAGTACTTGTTTGTACAGTGAAGACCAGACGGTGATTCTGTTCTGAAATCGCGTCATTTCATGTGAGTATTTATTCTTGTGTATTTTCTTATTTACCATTGTCGGTATGCGTTTACATGTTACTCTTATCATTTCATGTGACTTTCTGTTATATTTTACCAGTTTGATTACTTGTATCACTTTATGAGACATCAATGATGTTCACTTTATTTACGTAGTTGATATGAGCTTGTATCAACGTCATTTTATATGTTGGTAGTTTGTCGCTGTTGGTTTAGGCCTAGTACTGATACACCTTAGACTGTGACTTGACTTGGCTCGATCTTGAGATTGATATAATTTGTATTAGTTATTAGATTTATTCATGTATTTGGTGATTATTTCTGATCGGAACACTTTTAGATATTGTGGACAAGTAGATATGACGTCTCTACCGATATGAGATGGTTTAGAGATACCACAGATAATAGATCAGATGTAATTGATGTTAGATATTTCGGACTTGATGTTTTATCATTAGGATATTAGTATTTTTGCTCGTTCTTATTTAATTATTTATTATGCTGGATTCGTTTTAGTTGTGAGAAAAGTTGAATTGTGATTTGGATTGATCTTGAGTTGGAGTTAATCTAGAATTTACATTCTTTATATCGGATCTTGAACTCACTAAGATAGGTTTGACGTAGCTGGATTTATAGTTGTGAGTATTTAAAATTTATTTAGATGATATTTTGTTGATGTTGAGTATCAGAAGTAGATATTCTAGACCATATGTTGTTTGAGGATGATTCCCTTACTTTGTTATGATTTCGGTATCTGTTGAGTGATCTCGAGGATATACCATGTGCTTCATGTTTAGTTATTAATTACTTCAGTTAATAGAGATTGAGTTATTCTGATGGTAATCTAGTTGATATCGGTGATTTAGTACTTCAGAGTTATCAGATAGCAGTCATCACTTTATCAGTTATTGGTGTGATTATTTGTTGGTGATCATATGATGTGTTCAAAGTCTACAAAAGTTGGTAGATATCTGTATCAGTTACCAGTTGTTAGTGACACAATTGTGTTAGTGGCTATATCTCCAGTATCCTATTTTAGATGTCAGATATTAGTTGTCAGCTACTCAGTTGTCAGATATTAGTTGTCAGTTATTAGATTATCAGCTATTATTGACATTACTAGTTGTTGAAGATATTAGTACTCTTAATAATAACTCATATTGTTACTTATTAATAAAAGATACCATAACCCAGGGAATAGGGATAATTGCCTAATAATGCATATCGTATATTTTGAAAGGACTTATTATGGTACCGAGTTGTGGGTTCCACCATGGGGAACTAAGATAGTACTGGCTACCTAATTATTCAGTTGTCAGTTGTCAGAGCTATGTCCAGATTACAACGCCATATTAGTTGTCTTTTTGTGTGGGGCTGAGGTCTTCAGTTTTTAGAGCCTTGCGACTTGTCGTGATTCAGCGCCATTAGTGTTGGACCGTGGTACCGGGCATGCACTGTACCCTTCCAAAACACAAGCACTATTTGGAAGGCAATTACAATAACGATAACTTTGTTTGATATGTGGGAAAACAGATGTGGTATGGGACTCAGCTAAGTACTACATTAATTAGGTTAATAACAACCATCCAGACTAGTGACATATGCTAGGTTACACATCTTGACATCAATTGTTTATTTACAGTTGTAATAGTTGCATTTTATCTACATACATGTTATTCAGCTATCCTTCAATTATCTGTTTATCATATTATTTAGCTACCTTCTGTCTGCAGTTTATCTTGTTATTATTCTATACAAATTGTGTATATGCACGAGCACTTCTCCTTTTCAAACACACTCACTGGGTCACTTTCTGACGACCACCCTGGATTTGTACCTTCAGTTATTAGATGTTTTCTTATATTGTTCAGGTGTTTGTTGAGACCGTACGCTTCACGAGGAGCTAGAGTTTCTCCCTATTTGATTTCGGTATTCTTATCTTTCTTACCTCCTGTTATTTCCTGATTCTCGATATATCAGATTTAGTTATTATTCTAGTTCTTTATTTATATAAAATCATGTGTGGATGCTTATATGTGATATTGCAGTAATCATGATTCATTATAGTTTCAATTTATAGCTTGTTTCGGGTTACTTAAGGCTTAGCGTGTATATGTGAGGCATTTTCTTGCGTATATGTGTCGCCGACTCGCATCACGTCTCTGCTTCAGCGTATTTTGGGAAGCGGGGCATGACAAATCCCTTGTGAACTGACGATGAACTCCAAGAATATCAGGCTCGTAGTCATGAAGCTGCACTTCTTCAGGTTGATGTATAACCATTTGCCTGGAGAACCATGAACACTTCCCGTTGATGGTCGGCCTCGTTAGGACTGTAAATAAGGATGTCATTAACGTAGACAACCACAAACTTACCTAAGAAAGCCTTAAGCACTTGGTTCATCACCCTCATGAAAGTTCTTGGTGCATTGGATAGTCCAAAAGGCTTGATCATCCACTCGTACAGTCCTTCCAGAGTCTTGAACACTGTCTTCCATTCATCTCCCCACCTAATGCGAATCTGTTGGTAGCCGCTTATCAAATCAATTTTTGAAAACATCCAAGATCCTCCTAATTGATCTAACATATCATCAAGATGAGGTATCGGGAATCGATATCAGATAGTAATCTTGTTGATGGCTCAGTTGTCCACGCACATGCGCCAACTTTCATCCTTCTTTGGTGTCAAAAGAGGCGGTATTACACATGGGCTCATGCTCTCTCTAATGTGTCCTTTCTGAATAAGCTATTCGACCTTTTTCCTTTATAACTTCACTCTTTTTTGGATTCATCTGGTAATGTAAGAGATTGGGCAGACTCGCTCCAGAGATCAGAGCAATGTGGTGCTGGATATCGCTCATAGGTGAAAGTTCGTCCGGGAGCTCATCATGAAGTGAATTCTTCCAGCATCGGCTTCATCTTCTCAGGAACTTCAATTGATGCGCCGACTTTTTCTTTGATTACCAAAGCAAATCGTTGCTTTGTCTATTTGGACTCCACCAAAAGCTTCCCTCGGTTGCATATGGATATGAACATTGGCTCTTTTCCTTTAGTCGGCTTTGGTGGTGGAGATTTTGGCTTCATGGCAATCCTCTTACCCTCTCAAGTGCATATATATATGTTCCTCTTGCCTTAATGGGTAGCATCGACATTATGTTGCCATGGTCGTCCAACTAGAACGTGACATGCATCCATATTAACAACATCGCAGGTAACTGAATCTTGATAAAACTTGCCAACTGAAAAAAAGATTCATTACCTTTATGCATAGACCCTTCTTTATCCACTCAATGGTATAAGGGTGAGGGTGTGGCTCCATCTCTAACTTCAAATAGTCCACCAATGCGATAGAGACGATATTTTTACTACTATCATTGTCAGTGATGAGATTGCACACCTTGTTCTTTATCGAACACCTTGAGTAGAAAATCTGATGCCTTTGTATGGTGTAGAGATTTTTTTTGTTTGCATAACAACTGCTAGATCATGCAGGTAGCTGCTTCTCCTCTTCTTTGACAAAGTCAGAGTCTTCAGGCTCGATCTCGATCAGCACCTCATTTTTGTCCTCCTAGTCTGCCATATTGACGGGCCTCCTCGACACTCATTAGACCTGTGTTCCGGTTCGTCATACCTGTAACACTTGACAACCCAGGCTTGGCATATAGATTCTCCTTGTCCTTTGTAGTAGGGGTGGATTCCATCGCCGGGTTTGTTGGAGGGTCGTCAATCACCTTACAAGCTTGAGGTCGTTCATTCGATAGAACCTTACTAAGTTTTTGTGTGACCGGATGTCCTTTCTGCTGCGTGCTTGAAAGGTATGGCCTTGTTCTGTAACCTCTCAACCTCATTGCTTTGTTTTGGGCTTCATCGATAGGGTACAAGTCTTGGAGGGCTACACGCTCTTGGATGGGATATTTTAATCCGTGGATATACTTTATAGTCTGCTGCTCCTCCGTCAGTGACAAATCACATTGCAATGCTAGGTGATAGAACTCCTCCATATATGCTATAACAGTCCTTGTACCTTGCTTGTATTGCTCAAATTGATTGTTAAGAATCTGTTTATAGTCAGGTGAAGGAATCTACCATTTAAGAGTTGCTTCATGCGCCTCCATGTTATCACGGGTTGCTTTCCTTGACGCCTTTGTGGAAATTGCAATTGATTCCACTATGCAGCTGCCTTTCCGTTAAGTTTGCACACCACAAATTTGACTTATTCTCTATGGAAACATAAGCCATGTCAAAGAATATATCTACCTCATAGATTCAACCCAGAAAGAATTTTATATCAAGATTCCTGCTGAAAGAGGGGATGTCAACCTTCATCCTGTACTCCTAAGGATTTGGATATTCTCCTTCCCTGCCATGATTAGGATAATAGTTTCTAGCCTCCCTATTGGGATCATAAAACCGGCCTCTCCTATTTGGATTAAGATTAGCCAATCTCCCATGCATTCCGTAGGCTAGGTCGCCATCTCCAATATTGTCATACTGATAAACAAAATTGTTGAACTCCTCGTCGGAAAAGTCATCAATTTGGGGATGTCATAGAGGGTAGTTTAATAATGTAGGGTATTGATATTGGTGATTTGAGAGTGGTTGATTTGGATATGGTTGATATGAGGGTGGTTGATATGGGAGTGATAGTAGTAGCGGTGGTTGAATTGGAGGTGGTTGGGTTAGTGGTGGGGGTTGTGGGAGAGGATTGTTTGAGAGAGGTCGAGGTGGTGGATGAGGATTACCTAGTGAAGGTGGAGGTGGTGGCAGAGGGTAATTTGCTGGATGATCCAACTTGTTTCAGCGCGTTCCATTAATGCCCTGATCCCACGAGTTTGGAGATATTACTGCGATGTAAATACGCAGAGGGAAAATACCCTCACATTTATACGCTAAACATCAGTACATGCAAGAATCAGAGTACGAAGAACAACGGTAATATACATTCTAGCAATAATAGCACAAGTACATAGTTATCACAGAGCATGATATAATATTCCAAGAATATTGGATCATCAAGAAACGCAAAAGCGTGATTTGCAATAGAAAAAAACTGAAAAATACTCACGAATAGCAAGATGAAAATCTCGCGAGCCGATCAAGGAGGCTGAGAGAAAAGGGGCTCCGGATAGACAACTGCTAATCCACGCTTCTGCTGCGTACACTGATCAGCTACAGAAGGTCACCATGGTCCAGACTCTTGAATCTGTATATGAAGATCCAGGGTTGTTAGAAAATAACCCAACGAGTACGTAAGATGAAGCCAATTGACGTGCTCAGGTAGTCACACGTGTATATAATCAAGTGATGTGGTTCGAGCTTATAGGTACAGGCAATGACCAGTAACATAAATAAAAATCAAAGAATCAGTAGTAAATCTGAAATCAAGTAAGTACATGTATATCGATAAATCTGAATCGAAAACATAAGAAAATAGTGACGAGAGCATAGGCACACATAAACATGTGAAGAGACATCAAGCATGTGATTAATACAAGTATGGATAAAACTAGTTGTACAAGCCAGATTATGGATTTATGAGATTGATACATCGAGGGGATAATCCAAACAAGAAAACTCTCATCTATATACCATATATCCCATGTCACCATGGTCTGAGTTCATACAGCCTGAGTTGCCCTCAGCGCAATAGAAAAAGAATGTCAGGAGTAAATACAGTGTTATGAAATCATATATACAAGTGACGAGCAGAATAACTTAATCATGCGATAATAACAATCAGTGTCGTCTATTATTATAATCATTTCCTTCCAGTGTCCCATACCACTGGTAGCTATTACTCGGTGCTTACTCTAGTAGAACTTAATTCGAACTCTGATATACAAATACCATTATTTGAATGAGGAAGTGACTCAATAACACCTGCTCTTGAGATTATTATTATTTGAAAATTAAGTCATAGCTGGGCAGAGTAGTGTCAGGTCTCAGTCATAATAGCAATAATAATAATAATCAGTATCATTTGTTATTCTTGTCTCTTTCCCACCGGTATCCCACAACACCGACAGTTCATACTGGAGCCTGCGCTTTCAGTAGAACTCATCTGAACTCCGATATGCGAGTACCATTCTTCGAATAGGGGAGAGACCGAATAACATACACTCATGTTATTATTATTGTACATGTGTGTATCTGTTAATATGCACTGAGAATACTTATCACGCTAACACCAGGTGTCACAGGCAGGAGGAAGGATTATTTTTTCTTGGAGAATAGATTCAGAAAATAGCCCCACAAATTCAAGATGTGGCCCTTACAGATTCAAGAGGTGGCCCCCACCATGTATGTGGTGTGGCACTTTGGTCCGTATGACACTTTGGCTTATATAGGGAATGAATTCTAGAGGCGGCCCTACAAATTCAAGAAGTGTCCCCTCACCACGTGTGTGGCATGGCACTTTGATCTGTATGGCACTTAGTTCCATTCAGGATCTGCCATATGCTAGTATGATCATGGGATACATCCTCATCATCCCGACACCAGGCGGCATGCTCCACCGGACGCTGGTATGACCGTGCTATTAACAAGAATAACATTGCGTGGGACATGAGTACATGAGATATAGGAGTTCAGGAGTACGGAGTTCTAGAGTACCAGATGTCTAGTAGCCTTATAATAATCATATCAAGTCCCTGTAAAAGTGATAATCATGAATGGACAATGTAATACAGGTATCAGGTGTAATAATATACAATCAGGCGTCATAACATCAGTTCAAGTGTATTAGTACCAAGTGATAGCATGTCAATTGTCAGATGTCATATACAAAGTGTCAGGTATTGATTAGTCTCTAAAATTGCATATTTCATACCACATCTTCACATTTATTTAATATTAAATTTTGTTAATAACACCTCTCTTGCATGTTTCTAGGTTCATGGCATGGAATGAAGAAGAAGACCCAAAATCACCATTTAATTGGTGATTAAAAGCCTATAAATATAGCCATTGACCTTGGAGGGCGTTTTTATCAAAATCGGGGCCCAAATCTAGAAACCAGGATATGCAGTCGACAGGGGGACAAGCGGGCAGCGCGCAGCAGGCGGCGCTGTATGCACCGCCCTAGTACAGCTGCAGAAAAACAGCTTGGGCCGTGTTTTCGTAGCTATACTGGCGCCGTTGCGGCAGTACTTCAGCCCAGGGTTTTTCCCCTGGCCTTCTTTCTCCTAATGCCTATAAATACCTCCTTGGGATTCTTTAGAAGCACAAATCTGGAAAGTTAGAGTAGTTTTCTTCTTCATGTTATAGTTTAAGGTAGTTTAGGTTAGTTGTTCCTTTTCTTCCTCCTTTGTATTTTTCATTTCTTGTAGATCTTATAATAGGAGAGTGGTACATAGTTGGAAGCAAGAGTGCTTGTAATAGAAGGTGACAATCTATGAAAGGTTATCTCTTTACGTCTCTTTATTTTCTTCTCTCTAACTCTTTTTACATATTTAGTTAATTTTCTCTCATGGCAACTAACTACTAACCACTAACTTGCTAACTTTTTACTTGATAATTCACATGAATCTAATAGCCTCTACTTGGTCTTGCTCTTGCAAGAGCTATTGATGGCTCCTAATGATAGATTCTAACACTCTAACATCTTAACTCTCTAACAAGGTAACATTACTTTACTCCATTCTTGCTCTTGTTTAGTTTTAATAGTTTAAGTATAACTTGCACTTGTTTTGTTGAGTTTGGATGTGAAAGTTATCTTATGGGTCATACTATGAAATGTTCTTGAACTAAGGACTAGTGATGGCCAAGGATACATGTGAGGCAACTATCACTAAGAGGTTGGCATAGTTAGTGGAGCCATTAGTAGTTAATAGCCATGAGTTTTCTTTCTCTTTTTACCTTATTTTAGAAATACTTTCAAAAATCACAAATATCTTATCTTCTATATTTTTTACTTCTTCGTGTTTCACCATACTCTTCTCTTTCCATTCTTTGTTTTCTTTTCTGTTCATTCTTTAAAACATAGAAGAAACTTTAACACGCACGTGAACATACTGGTAAAGCTTCTATCACTTCTCGTCCTTATGGATTCGACCTGTTTAGCCTCTATGCTATAATGGAAGTATCGAGGAAGCTAAAGCACGCACTTTTAACTCTTAATTTCAAAACATACACTTTTCGTGCACGATTTTTCCCCGATCAAATTTTGGCACCATTGCCGGAGATGGAAACGGTTTGATTTCACATTTTTGTTAACTTTTCTTCTTTATTTTTAGTGTGCAGGTTAAATTTTTAGCATTACAGAAGTCCATACTTGTTTTTGTGTGGTTGGGTAAATTCTTGTATATTATTATATACTGCTGCTACTTTTTGTTTATATTACCTGTGCACTTTAATAATTTTAAGCACTAAAATACGGTAATTAGATGTTTAAAACGGTTTTAGACATTTGCATCTAGGCACATGTCAATTTTCATTCCATTATACTGTATTTTATTCTTCTGTTGTTGTGATCTTGACGAAGGTGTACATATTGTATAGCATATAGTTAGGACAAATACGTGGGTGATTTACTCTCTTTATGTGTTCATTCTTATCTATATTGTACACTTGCACGATTTGAACTTAAGGAAAAAACATAATACAACATAAGGTGGAAAGTCATTACCCTCCCTTAGCCCAAAAATCACCTCCCCACTCACATAACTCAAGCCTTAATAAAATTTGCTAGACGTTGGCCCCTAGGGACGTCTCATACTCATTTAGGAGATTGACCTAAGGGGAAATTGTTAAGGTTTGACTATTGTCAAATCAGTGTCGAAGGTTGGATTTAGAGGTGAAACCTCAAAGAACAGTGGTTTGGCATAATTAGGCCCGTTGCTCCGGCACGGATACCTCCTACTGATCTTTCCCCAACCTGACCGATTAACTTGTGATCAGATTTCTATAAGGTACCCCCGTGGACAGTCTAACAAGTTAGGAGTCGTCTAGGTCTAAGTCAAGCCTAGCATAGGCTTGTTTTCTTTTTCTTTTTCTTTGTTTGTTTGTTTGTTTGTTTTTTCTCTTTCATAAATTGTGAAATGAATTTTAACAACAACAATTTTTTCAATCCTAATATGAATCCATATTTCACCCCGACCTCATTTGACTCGGATAACTCCGACCCGGCTATGTATAACATGAACCAACCTTATATGCTGAATTGGGATTATCCGACTCAATATGTGCCCCAGTCCCATACTATGAACAAAACTGAAATAATCATCACCACTCTTCACCGAGTTAGTGGAGATGCAACTCCCCTGAGTATTATGGTCAACCACCTTACCAACATCCAGATTCATATACTCCTTCCCCTGATCAACCATTAAAAGAGCCAATTGACTGGGAAAAGAGGATGGAAGCCTTAGAGGAACTCGAGTGATGAATTCAAATCTAGAGGACTCAAAATCTCATCAGAGTTTTCAAATCCAAGATCCTTGCCATTTTCCATGTCCTACAGTATGAAGAACATACTGACCTAGAAAAGAGGACGGAATTCATGATTCAATTCTAAAGCGATCCTTTCAATATGATAGAAGTAATACTTAGTCGATTGGAAAATATGTGTAGGAATAAGGAAACTCTCTCTACCCAATCTTTGACTATTCCTAACACTTCTAATCATATTGATGAAAATCAAAAATCATGGAATCTTTAAGACTTTGACCAAGATTCAATTTTACCACAAAACTTGAACTTGACCAGTATCAACCTATTGACAAATTGGCAAGTTTCCATTTCAATGAAATTGAACTTGAATATAATGTGAACCCGACCTACAACTTTGTGATTCAATTTCAATCTTTGAATCTATGTTGACCCCGACATTCTTACCCAAGTTGGACCCATTGCCCGAGCCAACATTGATTCCTGTATCTATGGATTTAGGAACTGAACCACTTCTTTTAGATAGTCATATTTCATTGATGGAATAGAATGTAAAATTAAATTCTTTGATTTGGACTCAACTCTTAAACCTAAACTGACTCTCGAACCCACAGTTGATTTTTCTGAGTTAGGATTGGTTTTCGAACTTTTCATTTCAAAGCCCAAATTATCTATTCTACAAAATCACATTCTATTGTTGGACCAAAGTGTTAATGACTCAGTAATGATCTTCCAAGATTGGTCATGTATAGGGAATGGTTTTCATGATAGGATCTTGCATGATCCTATTAAAACTGGGGATTGTAAATATGTAGATAAAAAAGAGGTCAATAAAGGTAGATTCTGTGAACTACCACATTATCTTGATTGGGTAGCAATACTTGGCCCAATCAGACCACCGCCATGAGGTAATTTTTCTTCCCTTTTCATTTGTTTCATGTATATACACATTCACGATGCATTGAGGACAATGCATGAGATAAGTGTGGGGGAGGATTTACTAACATAGTAAGTTTTAAATTTTCTTTCTTTTACACTTATTTTTAAGAAATTTTTAAAAATTTCTTTTGTATAGAAAATCTTTTTTTTCTTTTTACAAAACTTTTTGAATTAAGAGAAACAGTTTTGATTTATTTTTAGAAAACTAAGATTATCTTAGGAATTAGGAAGACCTAAAATTATGAATTTTTAAACTAAGTCAAAATAATAGGTCTTGTTTAAATTTTAGGATAAGACTGGAAAGATAATTTGATCTTGAATTTTTTGCCTTAGATTTATGCACTTCACACTTGCACAATTTTTTGGGATTGAAACAAAGATTGAAAATGCCAAAAAAAATATGATAAAAAAATATAAAAATGATGATAAAATCACTTAGTGAAGTTGGGTAATTATGCCTCAAGAAGTGTGATTATTCACACCTAAAACGGAGGACAAAAATAAAATAATCCCTTTAGTTTTGTGGCCTTGTTTACTCGAGACCTTAAGTCCGAGGGATGTTTTCTCATCTGGTGCCCCAAAACTATCTAGTTTGGGAGTCACTGGCTAAAGGCTCACTACCTGGGTAAGCTAGAAAGCCTAAAAAAATTAAGGGAAGAAAAATAATAATATAAATAAATGGCATGAAAGTTAGAGTCGATATCCCAAAAATCTTCACAGTTCACAAAGTGCATGTGTTCTAAGAGTTTTATGAAAGATAAAAGAATCAATTCAATTTTAAATTCTTACATTTAATTATAACAAGATTTTACATTTTGACTTAGTTTAAGAAAGAATAATTTCTGGTTAACCTATGAACATGGATCACTTAAATTTTCACAAAAATATTTTAACATTTTTCTCTATTTTAACATGCGTTTTCAAAATACTAACATTTGATTTCTTTCTTCATGGATTTTGTGGGTGTAATTCACTGAAAACACTCAGGAGAGAAAACTTCTCCTCTAGGGGAAACCTAGAAGTTTAACGACTTGTTGCACATGATCAGTGCAATCGCGTCACCTGCGAAAGTGGTGTAATAATTTTCTTAGTTTTTTTGCTCGGGACGAGCAAAAGATAAGTGTGGGGGTGTGATTAGTCTCTAAAATTGCATATTTCATATCACATCTTCACATTTATTTAATATTAAATTCTATTAATAACACCTCTCTTGCATGTTTCTAGGTCCATGGCATGGAATGAAGAAGAAGACTCAAAATCACCATTTAATTGGTGATAAAAGCCTACAAATATAGCCATTGACCTTGGAGGATGGTTTTGTCAAAACCGGGGTCCAAATCTAGAAACCAGGACATGCAACTGACAGGGCGACAAGCAGGTAGCGCGTAACAGGCGACGCGCGTTCAGCCATGGAAACACGGTTTGTGCCGCGTTTTTGCAATTGTACTGACGCCATTGCGCCAGTACTTCGGGCCAGGGTTTGTCCCTCTTTCTCCTGATGCCTATAAATACCCCATTGAGGTTCTTCAAAAGCACAAATCCAGAGAGATAGGGTAGTTTTCTTCTTCATGTTGTACTTTAAGGTAGTTTAGGTTAGCTATTCCTCTTCTTCGTCCTTTGTATCTTTTATTTCTTGTAGAGAGTGGTACATAGTTGGAAAGCAAGAGTGCTTGTAATAGAAGGTGACAATCTATGAAAGGTTCTCTCTTTACCTCTCTTTGTTTTCTTCTTTTTAACTCCTTTTACATGTTTAGCTAATTTTCTCTCATGACAACTAACTACTAACCACTAACTTGCTAACTTCTTACTTGATAATCCACATGAATCTAATAGCCTCTACTTGGCCTTGCTCTTGAAAGAGCCATTGTTGGCTCCTGATGATAGATTCTAACACTCTAACATCCTAACTCTCTAACAAGCTAGCATTACTTTACTCCATGCTTACTCTTGTTTAGTTTTGATGGTTTAAGTGTAATTTGTACTTATTTTGTTGAGTTTGGATGTGAAAGTTATCTTATGGGTCATTCTTTGAAATGTTCTTAAACTAAGGACTAGTGATGGATAAGGATACATGTGAGGCAACTATCACTAAGAGGTTAGCATAGTTAGTGGAGCCATTAGTAGTTAGTAATCATGAGTTTTCTTTCTCTTTTTACTTTGTTTTAGAAATACTTTAAAAAACTACAAATATCTTATCTTCTATGTTTTTCACTTCTTCGTGTTTCAACGTACTCTTCTCTTTCCATTCTTTGTTTTCTTTTCTTTTCATACTTTAAAACATAGAAAAAACTTTAACAGGCACGTGAACATACCGGTAAAGCTTCTATCGCTTTTCGTCATTGTGGATTTGACCCGTTTAGCCTCTATGCTATAACGGAGGTATCGAAGAAGCTAAAGCACACACTTTTAACTCTTGATTTCAAAACATACACTTTTCGTACACGATTTTCCCCCGATCAGGTATCAGCTGCCACGTGATGACATGTCAAGATGCAATCAGACAATTAACATGTCAGTGTCATGATATTAGTATATCAGATGTTAAATGTTAGGGAAAGTACAACCATACATGTAAATACTGTGATCAAACAACATATGGGTGACAGGTCATGTGACATGGCATTCACAAAACATGTAACAGACATTAGTAATGTACTCGCAAAGTATGCAACAAACATTAGAATCGTAATCGCAAAACATGTATCAAATATTAGAATATCACTCGCCAATCATGTATTAGCAGAATAACATGTATCATGCATCAACCAAAATAGCATTCACCAAGCATGTAGCAATAGTAGAAAACACTCGCCTAATGTAAAATATAGTATTGAACCAAATACTAAAAAAGAGTACTCACTTGTATAGAGAAGTAATATTCGCAATCCCAGAAAAAATACTCGCCCAAATCATGAAAAAATCGTTATAAAATCTGAAACACCAGAAACACGTGAACGAGCAGCCAATCATATTAAAATATAAAATTATTAATTTGAGGGAGAGAATAGGGAGAGAAAGAAAGGAGAGAAAATGTAATATCCCTACTTAGTAATACTGTTTTTTTATTTTTCCTACAGTATTTATTCTGCTTTACTAATTATTTTATTAAGATTATCAATTAACTTAATTTATTGCTTTTCTTCTTTTGATTATTATTATTATTATTACTACTATCATTATTATTATTAAATATGCAAATTATTTTTAAGATAGTAAATGGTATTTTAGCTCCTTGTTAATATTATCTCTAATATCATTCTTATTATTTACTAATATTTATTAGTGGTAGTTATTACTATTATTATTCTTCCATTATGATTATTATTTATTGTTGTTACTATTAGTATTATTATTATTAATATTGTTGGTGTTTATTAATTATTATCAGTGTTACTATTATTTTATTTATTTATTTTAATATTAGTATAAGTATTAGTGGTAGTAGTAATTGTTAATTATTATTTCTATTATTATTATTGTTGTTGTTAATTAATATTAGTATTATTATTTATGTTGATTAATTATTATTGTTATTGCTAACCATTATGATTATTAATGTTATTATTAATTACTATTATTATTAATAGTTATTATTAGTAATGGTTGTTTCCTTAAGATTAATTATTATTACTACTACTATTATTATGGCTTGTATTTTTATTATTAGTAGTAGTATTTTACTTACTCATGTCCCTACCCGTTAGCCTAATACCCTATATCTCATAACCATTAGACTATTCCTTGATCCATACCCACATCCAATAGGCTATCTCACAACCCGAAACCCACTCACCTAAAACCCAACCCAAAACCTTTTCCTATATATAATCATCTTACCCATTACCCATTTATCCAACCCAAAACCCATTACCAAATCCCATCTATATAATTCCTCTTCTTAATTCTAACCTAAGCCTAATTATTATCCTTAATCTCTCCTTCTCCACCCTGAGATCAGCCGCCGCCCCCTTTGTCGCACTCTTCCCTGCACAGCGCGAGCACACCCCCACCCCGAGATCCTCCTCATCGCCGGAACTCCGCCGGAGCACCCCAACCTCCACCACCCTTAGCAGCCCCTTCGGCAGCACCCTCCCCTGGCCGTGGGCCATTACCCAACACCACAGCCTCCTCCCTGTGCTGCCGAGACCAGCCCCTTGCCACAGCGCAGCAGCCTCCAAGCCGAGCTGCTGTCGAGCTCCATCGACATCTCCTTCAAACCGGAGCCCGTAGCACTTGGCCGCTCTCTCCATCAAAAAGCTGACCCTCCACGCAATCCCGGAGCACTCCAGCGGAGCCTCCTTGGCCGACCAAGCATCATGCCGTGCGCATGAGCTGTGCCTTCCCCATGTGCGCGAGTTTCTTTCTCCCTGCCTCTCATTATTGTACAATGTATAAGTGTTTGTAAATATGTAGGTGTTGTTGATTAATTATGTGAGTTATATACTTATTTATGTGGGATGCCATTTTTCGCCACTCTGAGGGACGCCGTTGATCACCGTCGGCGAGCGCGAACACACCCACGCCCTTCACGGCGAGATCCTCTATCCAACGACAACCTCCGCGGCCTCCGACCCCTCCGCCAGAGCCTCCGTTGGTGCGCCGCAAATCGCCCTAAGGTTAGTGCATTTATAGTATAAGGGGTAAGATTGTAATAATTGGAAAGTATATATGTGTGTTGTGTGTGTGTTTGGTACATGATGCATATGCATGGATGGGTGTGTATGTATATGCATGTGTGGGATTATTTCATGTGTGTGTGAGTATATAAGTATATATATGTATGTATATACATACGTATATACATGGGTGTACATGCATATGTGTTATGTGCGTATGTATATTATATGTATATATAAATGTATGTATTTATATTAATGTGTGTTGGTTTTTATTTAAGTATGCATGTATGTTGGTGTATGTGTATACTTATATACATATATATGTGGGTGTATGCACGTGTGGCATGCTTGTATGGGTAAATGTGTGAGTGTATTAGGTGTGTGTGTTAATTCCTCTTCCTCTCTGTGTGTTTTATTGTATGTTATAGCGTTTCAGACTCGTTCGTGCGATCCGAACTCGGTAACGGGAGATCCGGATTCGTATCTGTTGTGGACCGATACACAGGCGATTTGAAGATCGCCCCATGGGATGATCCGTAGATCAGTACAGGTTCGTGCAGTGAAGACCAGACGGCAATTCGTTTCCGAAACCGCATCATTTCATGTGAGTGTTTGTTCTTGTGTATTTACCATTATCGGTATGCATTACATGTTACTCTTATCATTTCATTCGACTTTCTGTTATATTTTATCAGTTTGATTACTTGTATCACTTCATGAGACATTTATGATTGTTCACTTTAATTATGTAGTTGATAGGAGCTTGTATCAGGTCATTTCATGTGTTGGTAGTTTGACGCTTTTGGCTTAGGCCTAGTTTTGATAGGCCTTAGACTGTGACTTGACTCCGCTCGATCTTGAGGTTGATATAATTTATGTTTAGAAGATTTGACATTCATGTATTTAGTGATTATTTCCGACCGGAACTCTTTTGATATTGTGAACAAGTAGATATGATGCCTTCACTGATATGAGACGTTTTAGAGATACACAGATAATAGATCAGATAGATGTTAGACATTTCTGAACTCGATATTTTATCACCAGGATATTAGTATACTTGTTAGTTCTTACTGGTTGTTTATTATGCTGGATTCATTCTTAGTTGTGAGGAAAGTTGGACCGTGATTTGGATTGATCTTGAGTTGGAGTTAATCTAGAATTTACATTCTTTATATCGGATCTTGAACTTACTAAGATAGGTTTGACGTAGCTGAATTTATAGTTGTGAGTATTGAGATTTATTTAGATGATATTTTGTTGATGTTGAGTATCAAAAGTAGATATTCTAGACCATAAGTTGTTTGAGGATGATTCCCTACTTAGATATGATTTCGGTATGTGTTTGACTTGTTAATCTTGAGGATATACCATGTGTTTCATGTTTAGTTATTGATTACTTCAGTTAATAGAGATTGAGTTATTGTGTTAGTGATCTAGTTGATATCAGTGATCTTGTATTTCAGAGTTATCAAATAGCAGTCATCACTTTATCAATTGGTGAGATTATTTGTTGGTGATCATATGACGTGTTCAGAGTTTATAGGAGTTTTTAGATATCTGTATCAGTTACCAGTTGTCAGTGACACTATTGTTTAGTGGCTATATCTATAGTAACCTATTTCAAATGTCAGAAATTAGTTGTCAACTACTCAGTTGTTAGTTGTCAGATTATCAGGTATTATTGACATCACTAGTTGTTGGAGATATCAGTTACTCTTTAATAATAACACATTGATTGCTTGTTAATAAAAGATACCATAACCCAGGGAACAGGGGTAATTGCCTGATGATGCATGTCGTGTATTTTGAAGGACTTCTTATGGTACCGAGTTGTGGGTTCCAACCATGGGGAACCAAGGTAGTACTGGCTACCTATTCAGTTGTTAGTTGTCAAGATTATGCCCCGATTACGGCGCCACACTAGTTGTCTTTTCGTGTGGGGCTGTGGTCTCCAGATATTAGAGCCTTACGGCTTGTCCTGTTCCAGCGCCAGGGGTGTTAGACCGTGATACCGGGTGTGCACAGTACCCTTCCAAAACACATCACTATATTGGCGGGTAGTTACAATAACGATAACTTTATTTGATATGTGGGAAAATAGCTGTGGTATGGGACACAACTAAGTACTACAGTAGTTAGGTTAATAATAACCAACCAGACTAGTGGCATATGCTAGGTTACACATCTTGACATCAGTTGTTTGTTTATAGTTGTAATAGTTGTCTTTTATCTACAAACATGTTATTTTTGGTTATCCTTCAGTTATTTGCTTATCATATTATTTAGCTATCTTATGTCTGCAGTTATTCTTGTTATTATTCTGTGCACATTACTTATATGCACGAGCTCTCCCCTTTATACACACACTCACCAGGTCACTTTCTGATGACCCTGGATTTATACGTCCAGATATTGGACTCTTTGTTTCTATTGTTCAGATGTTCGATGAGACCGTATGCTTCACAAGTAGCTGGAGCTTCTCCCTATTTGATTTCGGTATTCTTATCCTTTCTTACTTTCCAGTTATTTTCTTATTCTCGATATATCAAATTCATTCAATATTCCAGTTCTTGATTTATATGATATCATGCGTGGATGCTTATATATGACATTGCAGTAATCATGATTCATTATAGTTGAGATTTATAGCTTGTTTCGGGTTACTTAAAGACTTAGCGTGTATACGTGAGGTAATTTTCTTGCGTATATGCGTCGCCGACTCTCATCACGTCTCCGCTTCAGCGTATTTTGGGAAGCGGGACGTGACAGAAAAAGAATAAAAGAGGGGGAGAGAGTGAATTCAGCAAGAGAGAGAGATAGATAATGAGAGAGAAAATGAAAGAGAGATGTGGGAAAGTGAGATAGACGGGGTGTGTGCTGGAAAGGGAACAGAAAAACAGGGAATAGAAAAGCGGGAGAAAAGAAAAGAGAAGGAAAGAAAGAAAGAAAGAATAGAAGAGAAAAGAAAAGAAGGAGAAGGGGAGGAAGGGTTCGCGGTCTGTGCTGCTGGCCACCGCTGGCAGCCAGAGTGGGGGTGGGTTAGCGGTGGCGCACCGGAGGGGGCGTCGGCGGCGCGGCGGCCCCTGGGGAGGAGGAGGATATGGAGGGTGATGTTAGTGGTGGTGTTGATGTTGAAGGTGGCTGTTGAAGGGTGGTGGTTGGTGGTTGTTGGTGATGAAGTTGTGGGTGATTTGGGAGTTGGAGGAGGAGGCGGAGATGATGGTAGGGTGGTGGAAGTGGAGGAGATGGTGGATTTGAGGGTGAATTTTGGAGAAGAAGAGGAAGATAGTGGTGATGGGTTTGGGTAAAATTGGAGAAGGTGGAGTGATGATTGAAGAGAAGGGAGGTGGAGAAGAGGAGAGGGGGTTTGGGGAGGTGGCGCCAGCCAAGGGAGGGGGATGGTGGTGCCCTCTAGTGGTGTTAGCGGTGGCAGTCAAGGGGAGGAAGAAGGAGTTGGTGGGAGAGAGGGAGAGGGAGAAATGGAGAGAGAAAAAATGAGAAAAAGAAATGAAAGAAAGAGATAGGAAAAGAAAAGAGAAGGGGGAGAGGGAGTGGTACGGTGGAGATAGGAGGAGGAGGTACGCCTACTATCAGGGGATGGAGGAGGCAGGGAGCAGGTGGGGAAGAAAGAAAAGGAAGAAAGAGAAAAAAAGGAAAAGAAAAAGAAGGAAAGAAAAGGAAGGAAAAGAAAAAAAATGAGAAAAATAAGTAAATAATTAAATAATTAAATATTAAATTTAATAGAGCAAAATTGGAGAATTAAGTAGATGAGTGGAGAAGGAAAAATCAAGAAAGAAAAGAAGAGAAAATAATATTATTATTTAAATCGGGTAAAATTGACTGTTTCAGAAATGTTCTAAAAATTCTCAAAAATAAAATATTATTTTTATGATACATGCTGAAATCAGATTAAAAAATTCAATCTTATTTTCAAATTAAAATCCTAGAATCTACCGGTAATACTAGTCGACACCAAATCCGATCGAATTTCAAGAAATTCAGAAAATCTCCAAAAATATATTTTGATGAAAAATGAGATTCTAAGAAGTAATGTGCGAGCCATTTCTAGAAATTTAACTCCGTTTGAACCGGGAATCGGTTAGTGATACCGATTGACACCGGTTTTGCAAATTAGTTCGGAAATTTTTTAGAAAATCATGAAAAATTTAAAATATTAGAAAACAATATCTGAAATTAAAAGCAGTCCAATTGAATTATCAAAAAGGTCAAATCAGACAGTATACTGGTATCGGATCCCCGATTCAGACTCGGACTGACTCTGGGTCCAGGAATCTGGATCCATTACAAAACAATAGCATAAATAAACACAAATCAAAAAAAAATCCAGGAAGAAAACAAAAAAATACGATCAAAAATCAGAATACGTATCTAAGTACGTATTTCGGGGACGCGGTGTTACATACCATCTGCTAGGTTTCAATTATCAAGTTTGTGGGAGATCTTCTTAAGTTCTTGGACTATAATGTTCATAGTTGATTCAAGAGTGCTGAGCCTCCCTTCAAAAGTATCCATCTTTACAGACAAGTTTGGTTGCTTGTCGTCATTTCTGGTCATCGATGGAATATTTGCCGAAGCTCTGATATCACTTAACATAGACGGGGAAGCGAAGAAGACGAACGACGCGGGTTAGACCTCGTTTTAGCGCTGATGAACCTTGAAGAAGCCTTCAAGTATAGGTAGATACTTGAATTCACGAGCAAGAATGACCCGAAATCCACAAGCCAAGTGAACAACTCGAATCCACAAGCAAATATGAGGAAAACTCAAATATATTGATTAAAAGTTGAATCATAAAATCTAAGATACAATGGCCTTTATATAGGCAAGTAAAATAAGAGTACTTCTCTAAGTAGGAGGCTAAAATAAAAAACAGAAATAAAATAAATTGGAACCTAAAACAGTCCAAAAAATAACTCTTAAATAAACTAGGAAATCCTGATACGCAGCAGGCTGTCGACAACCAAAGAGCCTTGTCGATAGTTCTGTAATTCCTTGACTTTCTGTAAAAGCTTATCGACAGGCTAAAAGGGTGATGTTGACAGGTTAACAAATTCTTGCCTTTCTGTAAAAGCATGTCGATATGTTAGAAGGGTGTTGTCAAGTTATTTGCCTACTGGTTGAGTTGTTCCTTGATCTCCTACATCAATAGTAAGAAGAAGACTCAACTAAATAATAAGTACATCTAAGATACAACAGAATCTCCATCGAGTAAAGAAGTTGTAAAAAAAATATATGTTCTTTTCTTTTGTTGTTATAAAAGACATTTCCTTAATCCTTTCACTATCTTTCTTGAGCTTGATGCCCCGTGGTCTCTTAACATCTTTTCCTTCTTTTCCCGAAAGTACAACTCGCGAGAATTTCTGCTTGAGGATCTATATTTCTTTCATGCTGAAATAGCAAATAAGTTTGATTTTTTTCACTTTTTTAAACTTTCTATTTTCTTGTGCCTATTTAGATTGATAGGTGTTCATAATTCGATGTTGCTTAATGATCCATCTTATTCTTGATGTGATTTCTCAATTCATTTTTAAACTCTTTTAGTAATACTTATGACTTTTTATATGAATTAAATTTTTTTTTTGAAGGAAGAGTATTATATAAATTACATTCTGATTTGACTAATTACTCAACTAATAAACAGATTCAGATTCCTCTTATTATTTAGCACATTTTATATAGGAACTTAGTTCATCCCAGTTTATATTGAAAATTGGCATTTCCCATTTTGTTTCCGTTTAAATCTTGATGATAAAATATGGATGAGGTTCAGAACTTTTTGATTAAGTAATTAAGTAATTTAATTGAACTTAATCTTTATTAGTTTGCATATAGATTAACAATGATGCAGTCTATCTTTGATTTTTTTTTTGAATTACATGAAAAGTGCATGTGCCATGCACAGTTGTGACATTGAACACGATAAAATTTCATTTTTGATATTATAAAAAACTCCAAAATAATAAATTTAAAGGGAATAAAACAGAATGAAGAAAGTTGAGCCGGTTGTACTTTTTCCTGAGCAATGAAACTTGTGCAGGTTGATTAATGGGCGAATAATCAATCATAATCAAGTCTGCAATCAATGTCTACAGTTTAGGAAGAAATCATACTCTTGTCTTTAGTAACGAAACTTGTACAGGTTAAATATACACTTTTTTGGTGGGCCTGTTGTAAACCCGAGAAACTATAAAATTGAGATAGAGAATTCGAGAGAGACAGTAGAAGGAAACATTCTTATTGATTTTGAAATATACATAAAATGAATCAGGAATTGCCTATTTGTAGAAAAACTTTAGGGTACTATGCAGTCACTATTTGCATGCTTGCGTCATCGTATAATAATATCATTACTCTTGTATAGTAAAGTGGGCAGCCATCATTTCATAACACTCCCTCTTGGCTGTCCACATAACTGATTCTTATTAAAACTTTACTAGGGAAACCCAATGGGATAAAATCATACCGAAGGGAAAAGAGTACACCATCTTTGTATACGTGTTCTATACTGCCTCGTTAAAAATCCTACCAGGAAAACCCTGTGAGATAAAATCATAGTAAGAGAAAAAGAGTATAACCACGTAAACTTTCTCTCAAGTTGGTAAGAGTAGTTCTTCTTCATAAATCTCGCAGATGATGCATCCCAATATCACGAATAAGCTTTCTGAGAGTTATAGTGGGAAGTGTCTTTGTAAAGAGATCTGCCACATATAACTTGATTGGATATATTGAATATTAATTTCCATATCATTTTCAAGTTCTTGGCTGAATGAGAAGAACTTCGGGGGTATGCGTTTGGTTCGGTTGCTTTTGATCAATCCTTCTTTCATTTGAGCGACGCATGCAACATTGTCTTCAAATAGTACTGTTGGATCTCTATCGACTGGTAATCCACAAATTGCTTGAATGTGTTGAGTTACAGATCTTAGCCATACATATTCTTGACTTGCTTCATGGAGTGCTATGACCAGCATGATTAGAAGAAGTGGTAATAAGTGTCGACTTTTGTGAATGCCAAGAGATCGCTGTACCTCCACATGTGAACATATATCCTGTTTGAGATCTGGCTTTATATGGATCTGACATGTAACCTGCATCTGCATAATCAATTATTTCTTGTTTTGATTCTCTGGAATAAAACGAACCAAAATTAATTGTTCCTCGAAAATAACGAAATACATGCTTAATTCCATTCTAATATCTTCATATAGGAGATGAGCTAAATCTTGTTAATAGATTGTAACAAATGCTATATCTGATTGAGTACAATTAGCAAGATACATAAGAGCTTCAATTGCACTTAAGTACGACACTTCAGGACCAAGAACCTCTTCACTATCTTCGCGAAGCGAAATGGATCCTTTTCCTCACTCAATGATCTAACAACCATTTGATTGCTTAAAGGATTTGCTTTAGTTATGCTAAAGCGTTTCAAGACCTTTTCAGTATAATTTGATTGATGCAAAAGTATTCCCCTTTGAAGGTATTTAATCTGTAAACTAATCAATATTTAATTTTTTCAAGGTCTTTTATTTCTAATTCATTTTTTAAATATATCATTACTTTTAGGATTTCTTTATGAGTCCTAATGATGTTTAAATCATCAACATAGACATCAATGATAATGAATCCAGATGTTATTTTCTTTATAAAAACACAAAGGCATATAGGATTGTTTACATATCCTTCCTTTGACAAATACTCGCTTAAGCGATTATACCACTGTAACGCCCCGATCCCGCGGGTACGGAGACGTTACTGCGACATATATACGTAGGTCAGAAATACCCTCACGTATATACGCTAAGCATCAGTACAGGTAAGAATCAGAGTTCAGAAATATGTGGTGCATTATACATTCCAACATATGAGTACAATTACAAAGTTATCACTAGATGTGACACAATATTATAAGAATATTACATCACTGATAGGCGCAATTGCGAGAATACAAGGAGATATACAAGTATGAACAGTACAAAAGGCACTCACGAGTTTAAAGAAAAAAACTCGAGACACATGCAGGGGCCTGAAAGAATAGGGCTTCAGATGGTTGCCGACGATCCACGCTTTTGCTGCGCTACTCTGATCAACACCGAGAGAATCCACAAATTTCAAGCTTTGAGACATGGACATGAGGATCTAGGGGAGTCAGAACTCCCCAACGAATGGTGATGGGAATGCCAAATGGCGTGTATAGATAGGCACACGTGTATCGATAAATCTGAATCATAAACATGTATTGAAAATCATGTCGTGAGCACAGGCATACATGAGCAAGTAGAGAGATAGCAAGTGATATCAAGCAGAGAATACTCATGGTATAATAAGATAAGAGCAGGAGACTACTGGAATAGAACACAAGTGATAAAGTAAGATGTAAGCAGCTATAATATAATAATGATTATAAGCCAGAAATCCGATTTAAACCCAATGAAAGCAAATACGGCAACACCAGCGGTACGTACCCAGTTTATGGCTTCATGAGATAAGTACGTCGAAGGAATAATCCAGACAAGGAAACCCTCAGCTATATACCGTATATCTCACGTCACCATAAGTTAAATCCATATGACCCGAATTACAAGACACACAACAATATATAGTTGGCATCTTTATTATTATTACTCGTCCTACCCAGATATCAAGATATGTGAACTAGTGTCCCACACACATATATCCACATGTGAGTAAAGTAAGGTTGTTACTGAAAACCAATGGGGTATCAACAAATAATGTTTACAGTGGGTCCCGTACATGCTCGGGACCACGATCCAAGGTGTACCATTGTTGTTATATGGAACCGACCGCAAGACCTACAGAAGGGTCTTATAGGATGCCCTTATCAAGATGGTACTAAGAAGGAGGGAGCCAGCACTCCCCTCGATCACTTGGAAGTCCTCAGGTCGAATCGGATGTTTTAGTTGCACAACATACATAATACCCCTGTAAACACGAACATATATTGATATCCGCAAGTTTCTCCCGCCTCGATGTAAGTTGTCCTATTTTATGGTTTATTAGATAATTATCAGATTTCGGGAATGAGCAGGAACAAGTTAAGAGTGTCAGGAGTACAGATGTATCAAGAGTACGATTTATACTGGAGTATATCAAAATGTAATCAAGATGTCGGTTATCAGCCCTGAGGTGGCACCGACCTCCCCAAAGAAGAGAGGGGAGACTAGGAGGGGGTTTGGGTTTGGTGATAGAGAAGAGTAGTGAAGGAGGTGGAGATGACGGTTTTAGTGGTGATTTTGGGTGGTGGATGTTGAGATTGGAGGGAGAGGAGGAAGGATGAGGTTGTAGGAGTTGGAATTGAGGTAGAGGAGGAGGATTTTGGTAGTGGTGATGGTTAATTTGAAGAAGAAGAAGAAGAAGAAGGTGAGATGGTGGTGGTTTTGAGGAGGAAGAAGATGGAGGTGGTGACTCTTGATGTTGTTGTTGTAATAGGAGGAGGTGGCCGGAGTTTGGAGGAAGGTCCTCGCCGGCGACTGTGGTCGGAGGCGCCGACGGCCAAGGGTGAGGAGAGAGGTTGAGGGAGAGAAGATTGAAGGAGAAGGGAGAAAGAAAAAGAAAAGAAAAGGAAGAAGAAAAAGAACATAAAGAGAGAGATTGATGGGAGGGGAGGGGGATGTGACCAGGCCCTATGTTGGGGTTGTGGTGCCGGAAGAAGTGATGGGGGAAAGGAAAGGAAAAGAAAGAAAGAAAGCGAAAGAAATGAAAAGATTCATAAAATATTAATACTATAATAATATCGTGAAATATCGACAGCTCCAGAAAATCCCAAAAAAATATCCAGAGGTAGAAAACATCATCTTGAAGAATAATATGAAATTTATTTTCAGAAATAAAATCTCATTTTCAAAATAAAAATCGTAGAATCTACTGGCGATACCGGTCGACACAAAAATCAATCAAACTTTGATAAATTCTGAAAAATCTCTAAAATGCATTAAGCTAGAAAATGTGATTCTAAGAAATTAGATGAAAGCAAATTCCAGAAATTCAACTTCGATTGTAAACTAAAAATCTTAGAATCAATCAACGATACTGACCGACACCAAATCCGGTGATTTGATAAATTCAGAAAAATCTCAAAAAATGTATTTAGATAGAAAATGTGATTTTAAGAAATAATGTGAAAGCTGTTTTTAAAAATTCAACTCTATTTGTAAATCAAAAAAAATCTGAGAATCAATCAGCAGCACTAGTCGACACCAGTTTTGAAGATTTTCAATTTAATTCAGAAAAATTTTAAGAAATATAAAATATTGAAAAATGATGTTTTAAACTGAAATCGGTCAAATCTGACTACCAAAAAGACCAAATCGAGCAATACACTAGGATCGGGTCCCTGGTTCAGACTAGGGCTGACTTTGGTTCACGAATCCAAATCCAAAGCAAAATGATCATATAAATAATTCATAATATAAAAAAATACATGAAGTAAATCAATAAATACGATCAAAAAAAATCTGAATATGTCACTACGTAGGTATTCCGGGAACAGGGTGTTACTTCTATCCACTTTACAAAAATTGCGTCATCGCAATTTTGATAAGGGGTAAAATGAACACAAAAGAACATGGATGGGAATTATATCAATCAAGATATAAATAACTAAAGGTAAAGCTCCCAAGTTTACTGAACAATGATTAGAATATAGATATCGTCTGCCCTTCCTGTTGTATAAATCTTCGAACGATGTCAAATAATACTGACCTGATAATACTGCTTTATAATAGAATTTCAGCTGTACTGCATACATGATAGCTCTCGAGAATAAGCCAGAATACTAAAGAAAAAGAAAACCCTGATAATACTAAGCACAAATAAAGAAGACCGATAGTTAAGAATTCAGAAGACCAAGCATCAATCACTCTGAAGGATATAGCCAAGAATAGAGAATAACCATAGAAAAACACGAATACCAACTTCTGAAAGATAACCCAATCTTGGATCAATTCTGAGAATACCCGAGCATCATAGAGTTGGCCGAAGAAATCATATAATAGCTTCATTAAGAACCAGCCGCTGCATCTCTAGTCTATCCATATCTTAAGTTGGTATAAAAGCTACGAAAAACCAAAACAGTGAAAAGATGGAAGGGATTAGGAATCAAATGAAAGATAATCAAGAAAGAAAAGATAACACTGCACTTGTAGTTGAATTGTATAGCCAGGACTTATTCATTTCATTTTCAAATTTCTTTACCATTAATTTGCCATCTGGACGTACTGAGGATGTGAGAGCCTAGGCTCTGATACTATCCTGTAATGCCTCGATCCTGTGAGTACGGAGACGTTACTGCGACATATATACGCTAAACATCCATACATGCAAGAATCAGAGTTTGAAAATACGTGTTCAATTATACATTCCAACATATGAGTACAATTATAAAGTTATCACCAGATGTGACACAATATTACCAGAATATTACATCACCGATAGGCGTAATTACGAGAATACAAGATGATATGCAAGTATGAATAGTACAAAAGGGGCTCACGAATTTATAAAAGGAAACCTCAAGAGACGCGCCGGGGGCCTGGAAGAATATGACTTCAGATGGTTTGCCGACGATCCACGCTTCCACTGTGCTACTCTAATCAGCAACTGGGAGAATCCACAAGCTTCAAGTTTTGAGACCTGAACAGGAGGATCCAGGGGAGTCAGAACTCCCCATGAGTGGTGATACGAATGGCAAATAACATGCATAGATAAGCACACGTGTATCGATAAATCTGAATCATAAACATGCATTGAAAACTGTGTCATGAGCACAGGCATATAAGAGCAAGTAGAGAGATAGCAAGCGATATCAAGTAGAGAATACTCATGGTATAATAAGATAAGAGAAGAAGACTGCTGGAATAGAACACAAGTGGTAAAGTAAGATGTAAGGAGCTATAATATAATAATGATCATAAACCGAAAATCTGATATAAAACTCGATGAAAGCAAATACGGCAACACCAGCGTTACAGATCTAGTTTGCGGCTACATGAGATAAATTTGTCGAAGGAATAATCTAGACAAGAAAACTCTCATCTATATACTGTATAACTCACGTCATTGTAAGCTAAGTCCATATGACCCGAATTACAAGACACACAACAATATATAGTTGGCATCTTTTATTATTATTCGTCCTACCCAGATGTCTAGATATGTAAACTAGCATTCCAACACATAGATATATCTACATCTGAGTAAAGTAAGGTTGTTATTAGAAACCAACAGGGGTATCAATGAACAATGTTTACAGTGGGTCCCGTACATGCCCGGGACCACGGTCTTAGGTGTTCCATTGCTAGTGCATGGAACCGGCCGCAAGACCTACAAGAGGGTCTTATAGGATACCCTTATCAAGATGGTACCAAGAAGGAGGGAGCCAGCGCTCCCCTCGATCACTTGGAGGCCCTCAGGTCGAAACGAAAGTTTTAGTTGCACAACATAACCAATATCACTGTAAACACGAACATATATTGATATCCGCAAGTTTCCCTTGCCCCAATGTAAATTGTCCCATTTTATGATTTTTTAGATAATTATCAGATTTCGGGAATGAGCAGGAACAAGTCAAGAGTGTCAGGGATACATGTGTATCAAGAGTACAATTTGTACTGGAGTATATCAAGATATTAGGTCATCATTCCCATTATCGTGATAATTATAAGGGTCAGGTACGTCAGACGGATGTCAGGTGAAAGCATGACAAGAGGGTAATAGTAGGCAGGTGACACGTGATGGCATGGTACATGTAAGCACGTCAAGCAATACAGAAAAAATAGTACCAATATACGAGATCGGTACGACTACTAAAAATAATGCAGTTTCAGAAAAAACAGTATAATTAAGATTTCAAACTCTTCACAACCATTAATAGAAGAAAAGCTAAACTGGCGATCAGGAAATAAGCAAGCAAGCGAACACCCAAGTGGAGCTAAGTAAGCTGGAGGTACGGATAGTAAACACCGTTTAGCACTAGAGCGTCCGACGGAGCTATTGGAATGACTCGGTTTAAAAGGCGAGTCTAAAATCCGGCAGAGTTCTGCTTAGATGAATCTAGTGGTAAAGCGCTGAGCGCTAAGCATGCTTACTAGGCAGCGGTTAAAGACCTGACGGTCTAAGCGCACTTCTCTTTCAAGAAAGTGGGCGAAAGCCCGGAGGTTAAAGTACGCTCGGGGTCTAAGCGCACTCTCGGTAGCTACCACGAAGCCCATAAGGGTGCAGGCATAAAACCAATTGGGTAGGTAGCCGGAGAGTGGGCAGAAACCCAGAGTTGGAACGAAAGTACCTGTACGAGATGTTAGTACCATGTGAGCATACATATAAGCGTGATAATATCTAAACAACCGTGGAGTAGAGAAGCCCGGAGGTTGATAAGGCCCGGAGGCCGAGTAGAGAGCCCGAAGGCTAACGACCACGAAAGGCTGGACACATATGGTATAAAGCAGCAAAAAGAGTACATCACAGGCATGGTAAATGTACAAGAAGTAAACTACTCTAGTACAACCATTTGTCACAGGCATATACACAATCATGGTTACTCGGCCACATACAAATACAGGGGCACCACCCAATACAAAACACATCCAAATATGAAATAAAATACATGTCGACCCGACGAAGTGGGGAAACCCAAATCAAGGCGAGGACACTTGCCTAAAAGACTTCAAAAAATCGCCGTAATTCCAGAATCCCAGAAACTCGAACATGTGCTCGCGCCAAAAATATAATTAAATATATAAATAATTTTAGAGAGAAAAAGAGAATAGGAGAGAGAAAAGAGAGAGAAAAGTGAGAGTTAGCAGGAGAAAGAAATCTAGAGAGAGAAAGGGAGAAAGCTAGAGAGAAGATCAAGAAAGAGAAAGAATTAGAGAGATAGAGTAGTAGGAGAGAGGGAAAAAGGGACAAGAGAGAGAGAGAAAATGGGGCGAGAGGGGCCAGCCGGCCACATGGCCGGCCAGGTGGCTGCCGTCGGTGGTCCTGGCTACTGGCAGTCCAATCAGAGAGAAGAAAGGGAGAGGGAGAGAGAGGGTAGAGAGAGAAAAAAGAGAGAGAGAAAGAGTGAGAGAGTAGAGAAGGGAGAGGGGGATGTTGCCCCCTCCTCCGCCCACGCACAGGGCCCAGAAGGCCCCCTGGTCGCGCACAGCTGGCGGCGACGCGCCGGTGGCGCCCAACTCTAGGGTGGCACCGGCCACCCCAAAGAAGAGAGGGGAAACTAGGAGGGGGTTTGGGTTTGGTGATATAGAAGAGTAGTGAAGGAGGTGGAGATGATGGTTTTAGTGGTGATTTTGGGTGGTAGATGTTGAAATTGGAGGAAGAGAAGGAAAAAAGAGGTTGTGGGAGTTGGGGTTGAGGTAGAGGAGGAGGAATTTTGGTAGTGGTGATGGTCAATTTGAAGAAGAAGAAGAAGAAGGTGGAGATGGTGGGGGTTTTAAGGAGGAAGAAGATGGAGGTGGTAGTTGTTGATGCTGTTGTTGGTGTTGGTGATAGGAGGAGGTCGCCGGAGTTTGGACGGGTCACCAGAGACGGTGGCTGGAGGCACGTACGGCCAAGGAGGATGAGAGAGGTTGAGGGAGAGAAGGTTGAAAGAGAATGGAGAAGAAAAAGAAAGGAAAAAGGAGAAAAAAAAAGAAAGAGAGAGAGAGAGAGAGAGAGATTGATGGGAGGGGATGGGATGTGACCAGGCCCCATGGGGGGTGTGGCGCCGAATGAAGTGATGGGGGAAACGAAAGGAAAAGAAAGAAAGAAAGGGAAAGAAATCAATAGATTCCTAAAATTATTAATATTATAATAATGTCGTGAAATATCGACTGTTCCAGAAAATTCCCAAAAATATTCAGAGCTAGAAAACATCATTCTTAGAAATAATATGAAATTGGTTTTCAGAAATAAAATCCCATTTTCAAAATAAAAATCCTGAAATCTACTGGCGATACCGATCGACACCAAAACTGGTCAAACTTTGATAAATTCTGAAAAATCTCTAAAAATACATTAAGTCAAAAAATATGATTATAAGAAATTAGGTGAAAATAGATTCCAAAAATTCAATTCCAGTTGTAAACTAAAAATCCTGGAATCAATCAGCGATACTAACTAACACCAAATCCGGTGGAATTTTGATAAATTCAGAAAAATCTCAAGAAATGTATTTAGATAGAAAATGTGATTTTAAGAAATAATGTGAAAGTTATTTCTAAAAATTCAACTCCGTTTGTAAATTTAAAATCTGAGAATCGATCAGCGGCACTAATCGACACCAAGTTTGAAGATTTTCAATTTAATTCAGAAAAATTTCAGAAAATCATAAGAAATCTAAAATATCAAAAAATAATATTTGACATTAAAATCGGTCCAATCTAACTACCAAAAAGACCAAGTAGAGCAATACACTAGGATCGGGTCCCTAGTTCAGACTAGTGCTGACTTCGAGTTCACGAATCAAGATCCAAGGCAAAACGATCATATAAATAATTCATAATACAAAACAAATACAGGAAGTAAATTAAAAAATACGATCAAAAAAATCTTAATATGGAACTAAATACGTATTCCAGGAACGGGGTGTTACTTCTATCCACCTTATAAAAAATTGCGTCCTCGCATTTCGATAAGGGGTGAAATGAACACAAAACATGGACGGAAATTATATCAATTAAGATATAAATAACTAAAGGTAACGCTCCCAAGTTGACTGAACAATGATCGGAATATAGATATCGTCTGCCCTTCCTGCTGTATAAATCTTCGAACGATGCCGAATAATACTGACCTGATAACACTGCTTTATAATAGAATTCTAGCTATACAGCATACTGGATAGATCTCCGAGAATAAGCCAGAATACTGAAGATAAAGAAAACCTTGATAATACTGAGTATAAATAAACAAGACCAATAGTTAAGAATTCAGAAGACCAAGCATCAATCACGCTGAAGGATATAGCCAAGAATAAAGAATAACCGTAGAAAAACCCGAATACCGACTTCTGAAAGATAAGCCGATCATAGATCAATTCTGAGAATACCCGAGCATCATAGAGTTGGCTGAAGAGATCATATAATACCTTCATTCAGAACCAGCGCTACATCTCTAGTCTATTCATATCTTAAGTTGGTATAAAAGTTACGAAAAACCAAAACAGTGGAAAGATGGAAAGGATTAGGAATCAAAGGAAGGATGATCAAGAAAGAAAAAGATAACTCTGCACTTATAGTTAGATTGTATAACCAAGACTCATGCATTCCAATTACAAATTTCTTTACTATTAATTTGCCATCTGGACGTACTGAGAATGTGAGAGCCTAGGCTCTGATACCATCCTGTAATGCCCCGATCCCGTGAGTACGGAGACGTTACTGCGACATATATACGCAGGTCAAAATACCCTCACGTATATACGCTAAACATCCGTACAGGAAAGAATCAGAGTTCAAAAATACGTGGTGCATTATACATTCCAACATATGAGTACAATTACAAAGTTATCACCAGATGTGACACAATATTATAAGAATATTATATCACCAATAGGCATAATTGCTAGAATACAAGGAGATAAACAAGTATGAACAGTACAAAAGGTGCTCACGTGTTTATAAAAAAAACTTAAGAGACGTGCAGGGGGCCTGGAAGAATAGGGCTTTAGATGGTTTGCCGACGATCCACGCTTCCGCTGCGATACTCTGATCAGCAACTAGGAGAATCCATAAGTTTCAAGTTTCGAGACCTGAACATGAGGATCCAAGGGAGTCAAAACTCCCAAATGAGTGGCGATGCGAATGCCAAATGACGTGCATAGATAAGCACACCTATATCGATAAATCCGAATCATAAATATGCATTGAAAATCGTATCGTGAGCACAGACATACAGGAGCAAGTAAAGATAGCAAGTGGTATCAAGTAGAGAATACTCATGGTATAATAAGATAAGAGCAAGAGATTGCTGGAATAGAACAGAAGTGGTAAAGAAGGATGTAAGCTGCTACAATATAATAATGATCATAAACTAAAAATCTGATGTAAAATCCGATGAAAGCAAATACGGCAACACCAGCGGTACAGATCCAGTTTACGACTTCATGAGATATATACGTCGAAGAGAATAATCCAGACAACTAAACCTTCATCTATATACTGTATATCTCACATTATCGTAAGCTAAGTCCACATGACCCGAATTACAAGACACACACCAATATATAGTTGGCACCTTTTATTATTATTATTATTACTCGTCCTGCCCAGATGTCTAGATATGTGAATTAACATCCCAGAACACATATATCCACATCTGAGTAAGATAAGGTTGTTATTAGAAACCAATAGGGTATCAACGAATAATGTTTACAGTGGGTCCCGTATATGCCCGGGCCACGGTCCAGGGTGTTCCATTGCTGGTGTATGGAACTGGTCGCAAGGCCTATAAGAGGGTCTTATAGGATACCCTTATCAAGATGGTATCCAGAAGGAGGGAGCCATGCTCCCTTCGGTCACCTGGAGGTCCTCAGGTCGAATCGGAAGTTTTAATTGCACAACATACATAATACCACTATAAACATGAACATATATTGATATCCGCAAGATTCCCCTGCCCCAATGTAAGTTGTCCCATTTTATGATTTTTTAGATAATTATCGGCTTTAAGGAATGAGCAGAAACGAGTCAAGAGTGTTGGGTACATGTGTATCAAGACTACAGTTTGTACTGGAGTATATCAAGAAGTAATCAAGATGTTAGGTCATCATTCCCGTTATCGTGATAATTATAAGAGTCAGGTACGTCATGACGGATGTCAGGTGATAGCACATGAGGGTGATATTAGGCAGGTGACAAGTGATGTCTTTGTACATGTAAGCACGTCAAGTAATACAGGAAAATAGTAAAAAACCATGCAGTTTTAGAAAAAATAGTATAATTAAGATCTCAATCTCTTCACAACCATTAATAGAAGAAAGCTAAATGGCGATATGGAAATAAACAAGAAAGCGAACACCAAAGCGGAGCTAAGTAAGCTGGAGATTTGGACAGTAAACATTGTTTAATACTAGAGCGCCCGACAGAGCTACTGGAATGACTCAGCTTAGGCGAGTCTAAAATCCAGTAGAATTCAGCCTAGACGAATTTAGTGGTAAAGTGCTGAGCACTAAGCATACCTACCAGGCAGAGTTGAAAGACCTAATGGTCTAAGCGCACTTCTTTTTCGAGGAAGTGGGCGAGAGTCCGGATGCTAAAGGACGCTCGGGTTCTAAGCGCACTTTCGTTAGCTACCACGAAACCTATAAGGGTGCAGGCATAAAACCAATTGGGTAGCTAGCTCGGGAGTTGGCAGAAACTCAGAGTTGGTACGAGAGTACCTGCACGAGATGTTAGTACCATGCGAGCATACATATAAGCGTGATAATATCTAGACAACTGTGGAGTGGAGATGCCCGAAGGTTGATAGGGCCCAGAGGCCGAGTAGAGAGTCCGGAGGCTAATCACCACAGAGGGTCGCCCACATATGGTATAAAGCAGTAAAAAGAGTACATCTCAGGCATGGTAAATGTACAAGAAGTAAACTATTATAGTACAAGCATTCGTCACAGATATATACA